>JAJIBD010026311.1:0-40209 GCA_021461705.1 Cryptotis parvus
AGGCAACACATGTATTTGTGTGCCAGCTGTGTTTGAGTATGTGAGCACTGTCGGGGCGCTCCGCTTGGGTCCCCGACAGTGCCGGGAAGCGAGTTCCCTTCTACCTCCTAAGCCGGCGAGGAATGGATGAACACTCAGGAATCCGATGTGGTTTTAAAAAGGCTTTTACTTATCACAGGTTCAGGCATACAAATCAGCAAAAGGAAAAACCCGATGCTTAGGATTCCAGGCTAGAACCCCAGCCACGTGTAGGCCAAGATGGCGACCAGCACGTGTAAAACTTCCAAGGGGAATAAACGCTCACAAGGTGAGATCCCACCGGGAAGAAGACCGGGAGCGGGAACCCGGCTAGTTTATACCCCCGCAACTCAGACCTTCATCCCATTGTTATGGAAAGCAGGGAGGGTCCAATGCCCTCAGGTAAGCCCTCCCTGCATCTCACCTAGGGCCTTTACTGTGCTAATGTTTTGAGCCGGGAAGGCCTTTGAAATGTAAGAGAAGGGGGTTTCTGAGATGGCATGTCACTGTACCAAAGACCAACACCAATGCCAGTTAAATATTTCTCCAAGCCTTCACAAGTCTCCTCTACTTTGTTTTATATTTTATCAGGGAGCCATGCTTGTTTGTTTGGAAGCAAACAGCATTTCTCTCTGGTCTAATTACTTAGGTGTTCTTACGTGGCCAGGCTAATATGCTGGTAAGATCTAGCTAGTCCCACGATGATTGTGATAGCATGGGAGAATATTTATACCAGCTAGTACAGCATACATGGTCGGATAAACTGCCACATTTAGACTACCCCCTTATCTACGGAGTGATTTGCGGGAGGCAATCCAGAGCAGTTGCAGTGGCCCTTAGGAGTCCTGCAACAACTCCCCCCTGATTAATTTACTAATAAAAATTGAAAAGGTAAGAAATATTTAGTAATGTACAGAAAATTAAGATAAGAAAAAACAATTCGAATTGCAAAATGATAATACATGTTACTTTAGGATCCTAACTTGTTTTTGGACCCAAAGCAAAGTTCAAGACAAAGTGTTTTTAGCTGACTGATTATAACGGACTATAGTTTGCACTGTCCATAATTTGTGAGAGTCAATTTGCTATATTTTATGTAAAGTCGGGTGTCTGGAACAAAGTCTGTGGGGCTACTTCTGGAACAGCAATAGCGGTGATCATATGAGTATGAGTCTTTGGAGAGCAGCGATCAGGAACTCGTTGAATTGTCAGGAACACTGGATTGGGTCTCAGGAACACTGGAACAAGTATCTCGAATTCTGGAACAGGAGTCTTGAGTGCTGGAACAGGTGTCCGGAACATCGGTGTGATATCTTGAACTCTGGAACAGGAGTCTTGAGCGCTGGAGCAGGTGTCTGGAACATCAGTGTGGGCATCTTGCAGGGCTTCTTCAGCAAGGGAACATTGGCACCGGTAACTGTACCTGTAGCTTAGGCGAGACAAAAACACTTTTCGAGGTTAATCACAAGTAGGGATTTTAAGGCTTTGTAGGGATCCAAGTTTGGGATGGAGAGAAGAATATAAAGAAGCTCCAATATGGGTGGAGCAGGGAAATAAGTATGAGAATTGATGATTTTAAAATTGATAAATCTAGTGGATCAGCAGTGGAGTTGATGAATGTAATAGAGGTTTGTAGTGGTCAGAAATTGAGAAGGTAGTAGTTGAGACATAACAAAGACACAACATTAATCACAAACATAATAGTGGCCACTACATGCACACACGCACACATACATTTGATCGATCAATATCTTTACAGCTGTGTATGTGACCCATTTAGGGTGATAAATGGTAACGAGTCAAGCGCTTCATAAATATAAAGCCGGCAAAATGATGGTGAGAAAGTGTCTTTTCCTGTGAATAGAGCATTGGGAAAAATTAGTTTTGCAAATTATTAAATTTTTTAGCGAGCACTGTTTTAGGAGTCTCGGAGTATTGAGCACTGTAGCGCAGGTTTACTGGATTCGAATATCTCATCTTGTGAACAGAATCATTAGAAAAACAATTTTTCATTGATTTAGCAAACATTTTTTGTAATGAGCACTGTGATCAGAGTCCACCCATTTTTCCACCCTTTTTTTTTGTAAGAAAGAAAATATTTAGGCTGTAAGGCAAGATATTGAGACATGAACCATGATCACAGACTGCAAAACAAGATCATTATTAAAAGGAACCAATCCAGGAAGTTTAAACAGCAACTTGCAATTTAAAATTTAAGACTTTATATTGAAAGAATTAGTTGTTTTCTGATTCTTGGAGAATTCTAGTCTTAACAAGTCGCAGAGGGACCCAGAGTTTCTTGGCAGGGTTATCGTCTGTAGAAATGAAAGCATAGCCTCTTCCCGAATGAGGAAGTGACCTGCAATCCATTTATCATCAATTTTCACCCAGATAGGTGAATTGACTGTTTTTGAGTTTGCATATCTTCTTGAAAGTGACGTTCAGCCGCGGTATAGGGATCTCCCTTGAGGTATATTTAAGAAGTTTAAGGTGAATAATGTTAAAGATAAAGAATCCATTGGAGGCATGCTTGTTTTTCGTTGCTTTAATAGCTGAGTTTTAAGCGTTCTGTGGGCAACGCTTCAACTATTCCCTTTGTCCTTGTGGATTATATGGAATTCCTGTAATATGTTTGATCTGCCATTCCTCGCAAAAGGATTCGAAGGTTTTGCTGGTGTAAGCAGGACCATTATCTGTTTTTATGGTATGGGGAATACCCATGACGGAGAAGCACTGGAGTAAAAATGACCAAACAGATTTAGCTCTTTCAGACGCCATAAAGGAACAGCCCATATGAACCGGGAATATGTATCGATGACCACATGAAGGAAAGGTTTGTTGGGAAATAAGTTAGTATGAGTTATATCCATCTGCCACAATTGGTTTGTCTGTAAAGCACGAGGATTTGCTCCTGCTACATGAGATGTACAATGTAAAGGAGCACAGACAGGACAGTTACGGACAATTTGTCTAGCTTGTCTCCATGGGATGCCATGGTGTACATGAAGGCGGTGGGCATTTGTATGTAGAGTCTGGTGCTCTTCCTCAGCTGATTTAAATACTGGTGCTGCCAAGAGATCTGCTGCTTCGTTTCCTCGAACCATTGGCCCAGGGAGTCGGCTGTGAGAACGGATATGGGAGATGTATATAGGGAATGTTCTATTTCGGGGAGATCTTGTAGTTTTTGGAGTAGCTCCTGAATTATAGGATTATGGGCATTTAAAGAAGCAGTGACAATTCCAGGAAATAAACCAACTACATATGCAGAATCACTCACCACTTTACATGGGCCAGATACATGGGATAATAAATGTATCAGGGTGGCGAGTTCCACTTGTTGGGCAGATTTATAATTTGTATGTACAGTAGTGGTCAACGAAGAACCTGTAATTCCATCCCTTCCTGATGAGGAGCCATCAATATAATACACTGGAGCATCAGGAATGGGAGAGGAGCGGACAATGGTGGAAATTATAAAAGGTGTCCTTTTCAGAAATTCCCAGGTTTTTCCAGCTGGGTAATGATAAAGATATTTCTCCTGAAAAATCTGCTAAAGCTCTCTGAAGGATTTCACTGAGTGGTAAAACAAATTCAATTTCTTTTTTAGGGTCAGGTAGTACAATTACATGGGGATCATGTCCAAGTAATACTTTGGTTCTTGATCTTCCCTTAATTATAAGGTTAGCTATCATCTCAAGGTAAGGTGTTAGTAGTATGATTCTGCTTGTTATGTAAAAAACCCATTCTAACGGTCCAGATAATAGGGCTATAGCAGCAGTTGGAGACTCGGGAGTGTTGAAGACCAAGTACCATACCTTTTCTCCGGGATTAAATCTGGAGAGGTAAGATTTTTGAAGCCGATCCATGAAAAAATCTAATTCCTTCTGAGCTTTGAGGAGTTAGCTGCCTTGGGTTATTTAAAAGCAGGATCACCTTCAAAGTTGTGGAACAGGTTACTGAGCTCACAGTTACGAATACCAAGGAAGGGCGCACCCAGTTGATATCCCCAGCAGTTTTTGAAAATCATTCAAGGTTTGAGTCCTTTGTGACTAATGGAAATTTTTTGAGGACGCACTGTAGTGCGGTCAAGAGCAGAGCCCAAATATTCATATGGAGGCTGCATCTGAATTTTTTCGGAGCTACTTGTAAGCCAGCCTCTGGTAAAACTGTCATTACATCATTATATAAATTCTGGAGATCTCTGGAATTATCACAAGCTAGCAGGATATCATCCATGTAGTGGATGATGTATGCCCCAGGAAATTTAGCACGAATGGGTCGCAAAAACCTCATCAACAAAGTGTTGACACATCATAGGTGAATTAGTCATCCCTTGGGGCAATACTGTCCACTGAAATCTACGTAAAGGACCTTTATGATTAATGGAAGGGACTGAAAATGCAAACCTTTTCCGATCATCTGGGTGGATAGGTATGCTGTAAAAGCAGTCTTTTAAATCTATGATAATTATCGGCCAATCCTTAGGAATAGCTGCTGGAGAGGAGCCCAGGTTGTAGGGCTCCCATGGGGACCATAGTAGAATTTACATTCCTTAAGTCAATCAGCAAACGCCATTTGCCTGATTTTTTTTCTGTATTACAAAAACAGGAGAATTCCATTCGAAAACGTTTCCTCAATATGTCCTAATTTCAACTGTTCTTCCACTAGATTTGTTAGCGCCTCTAACTTTTT
The DNA here is from genome assembly GCA_021461705.1 of Cryptotis parvus. Classification (NCBI taxonomy): domain Eukaryota; kingdom Metazoa; phylum Chordata; class Mammalia; order Eulipotyphla; family Soricidae; genus Cryptotis; species Cryptotis parvus. The sequence goes on from JAJIBD010026311.1 coordinate 4,711, forward strand.
GGTATTGAGGGGCCACTGTGGTGTCCATATAGGTTTGTCAGACTTCCACTGAATGCGGATAGGTAGTGAGCGCTTAACCACATCGGCCCCAATTAAAAAGGGTTACTCCCGGTGTTAGGCTTATTATGTAGAGCTGGAATTGGTGCTCGACGGGGAATTGTACGAGGTATGTGGATTACTGCCCCACTCTGCTCCAGCATGTCTCGACCCCCATAAAGTTAAAGGCATAGGGGCTATATAAGGCTGGACCATGGCTACATTCCCTTCAGGGCCAATACACGGCAGCCACCTGGCACTCTGTCGGAGAAGAGAGGAGGAGATATTGCCTACCCCACTCAGGCTATGGGACACTTTCTTTAGGGCCCAGTTAGAGGGCCAATACTTGGTGGAGATTATGGATATGTCTGCCCCTGTATCCAACATGCCTTTGAATTTCCTTTTATAAATTTCGATGGTATAACCGGCCGCTTGGCCTGAGAAATTCTGGCAGTGTACCCAACTAGATAGTTAGCAGGTGGCTGGTGGGCTTGGTTCTGTGTGGCTGCATAACCAACAATGAAGTTGGCAGAATGGTTGGTACTTTTTTAAGCCACCAGCTGTAGGGTGTTCGGACTGACTACACGGATCCTCAAAAAATAATAATAGTTTAGCAAGTGGTTCCCCTTTTTTAAAGTCCATTTAGTTGGCACAGATATTGACAGTATTATCTCTCCATGAGATTCAGGATCCAGAAGTCCAAAATGCACCATAATTCCCTTAAATTTCAGCCAATCGCTCCCCTGAATTAAACCCATACTACCTGGGGGAGCAGGTCCTTTTATCCCCGTTTTTAGCATGTAGGGGTCTTGACTTGGGTATATTGTGACAGTCTTAGGGCAGAGAATGTCGAGACTGCCACTGCCTGATGGGGTAGGCCAGAGAGCATTTATTGACTGTAATTCTGTGGATTCTGATTCGGAGGATACTGGAATGAAGGTGGAATGAAGGAGAGTGTCCCCTGGATTCAGCTGGGCCTGGGGCTGGCCCCCACCCAGTTTCCCGCATTAGGGGAGGCATAGATGTTATTTGAGCCTGCGGAGCTTGTGGAACCTGGGAGGGGTCCATGTAACATTTCCTATAAAGGGATTATTAGAATGTTGCCCTGTATTGATAGTTTTAGAAGATGGGCAATCTCTACGGGTATGTCCCTTCTTTCCGCAGCTAAAGCAGGTTATCTGTCCAGATGAAGCCTGAGGCTGACTTCGCCTCCAAGACAGTCTCTGGCCCAATGTTTTTCCTTTTCTGCACCTTGGGCATGGTCCGGGTGGGGCCCTCTGAGGGGTGGAGCTGCGATTATTAGAATAGTTTCTCCGATTATTGTTTATCCTTTGAAGTTTATTGTTTCTCCCCCCTAGAGCTGTCTGACATTTCATCCCTCTCCTGATCCTCCTGCTGTATGGGATAAGCCTCTATATCATCCTGTGTTATGGGAGGTTAAACCGACATTTCTACAGGCCTTTAGATACCCCATGAGGTCATCCTTTTCCCTTAATACTATATAGTAATGCTCGACATTTTTGATTAGCATTCTCATATGCTAAGTTTCGTTTTTAGGATTTCTTGAGTGGTTGGGTCTTGAACCTGCTCTTTGGATTTTTTTTCACATAATCTCCCAACAAAATCAAAGTATGGTTCATCACGACCCTGGTAAATTTTCATATAGCTACCTAGAAATTCTGGGTCGGAACCTACTCTTTCCCACGCTTTTAATGCTGTCTCCCGAACAAATTTTAAAATAGGTTCAGGTAATGTCGCTTGTTTTGCTTTCTTTTTCCATTCACCTTCACCTTTTAGCATGGCAAAAGTTATAGTATGGCCTGATTCCTTTTCTCTTAAACTGTCAATATTCTGGTTAACCCCATCTGCATACCACATATGCCATTGCATGTACTGTGATTTGTTTAGACAAGTATGGGCTACCGTTTCAAAGTCTCCCAATACCCACTGATCATTTTCGCCTCCAATCAGCTAAATATGTTAAAGTATAAGGACTTGATATTCCAAACCTGTCGCAAAGCCTTCCTAAACGGGGTTATTGCCTCAATTTTTAAGTCTTCATGAATCGGTTTTACTTTATCTTTAGATTGGTCATGAGAAAGATTGCTGCGCTTTGCTCTTTGACTCGAGCTAATCTGTTCCTCCCCTTCTTCCTCATCACAGCTTGTAGTATCTGGCAGAGGAACATCTACCCCATTGAGGGTATTAACTCTGGAGAGATTTTCAGCTTGGGAATTTGCCTCCTCTGGGTTTTCCTGTTCCTCCTCTAAGTTATCAGCCACATTAGAATTCTTTTTTAGATTTTTTTTGCTGGGAATGTATACACCTTTTCAAGTTTACAGCCTTGGGGTGTGTTTGTGAATGGCTTTTAGTTGGTTCACGCCTCAGTATTGGGTATGCGCTAGGTCCTGATTGATAAGTTATGAAATCAGAAATCTCCCTGCGTAACACATCCATTTCTTGGTTTAAGTTTTCAAGTTTCCTATATATTTCTTCCTTTGTTCTTTCAATCTTATGTGTAACTTCCAAACCTCCTCTTTCTGTCCATCTATTCTATCTCTCTGTCTGTCAATTTCTTCCTCTAAGATAGTGCTGATTTTATCGATATCCTTCTTCTGCTCTTCAAACTTACTTCAAATTTTAAATCCTGTTTAGTAATTTTACTTTCCTGTTCTTGTAATTTTTCTTTGAATTTTAAATCCTGTTCTTGTAATTTTTCTTTGAATTTTAAATCCTGTTCTTCCTATTTTTCCTCAAATTTTAAAATCTGGTTAATAATTTTACTTTACTTTTCTTCTAATTTCTTTTCAAATTTTAAACTCTGTTTAATAATTCTGTCCTCAAGCTTTAAGACCAGTCTACCTGTAGCTTTATGATCCTCACTTATTTCTTCAATCGCTGAGTAAACCTCGTCCCTTAAGATTGCATTCGATTTATTACTTTCTTTTCCTCTCTGTATTAAACATTGTCCTTACACAAAAGTACAGTTTGAAAATCGCAAGGACCCAGATGATTTGTGAAAAGATAGAGTAGTTCTCAGAAAGGAACTTTATAGACTGGGCTATGTATGGTTCCGAGCCAATAAAAGATACAATGTATCTATACCATGAGATATCCATCATTTTACTCACGGTTCGGGAGGCAGATGATCTCTGTCCGATGATAATTAGACCAGACGATGTTCGTGGGTGCCCACAGCAGGGATGCCAAATGTCAGGGGCGCTCCGCCGGGGTCCCCGACAGTGCCGGGAAGCGAAGTTTCCTCTACCTCCTAAGCCGGGCGAGGAATGGATGAACACTCAGGAATCCGATGCGGTTTTAAAAGGCTTTACTTATCACAGGTTCAGGCATACAAATCAGCAAAAGGAAAAACCCAATGCTTAGGATTCCAGGCTAGAACCCCAGCCACGTGTAGGCTAAGATGGCGACCAGCACGTGTAAAACTTCCAAGGGGAATAAACGGCTCACAAGGTGAGATCCCACCGGGAAGAAGACCGGGAGGCGGGAACCGGCTAGTTTATACCCCCTGCAACTCAGACCTTCCTCCCATTGTTATGGAAAGCAGGGAGGGGTCCAATGCCCTCAGGTAAGCCCTCCCTGCATCTCACCTAGGGCCTTTACTGTGCTAATGTTTTGAGCCGGGAAGGCCTTTGAAATGTAGAGAAGGGGTTTCTGAGATGGCATGTCACTGTACCAAAGACCAACACCAATGCCAGTTAAATATTTCTCCAAGCCTTCACAAGTCTCCTCTACTTCATTGTAGTTTTATATTTTATCAGGGAGCCATGCTTGTTTGTTTGGGAAGCAAACAGCATTTCTCTCTGGTCTAATTACTTAGGTGTCCTTACGTGGCCAGGCTAATATGCTGGTAAGATCTAGCTAGTCCCACGATGATTGTGATAGCATGGGAGAATATTTATACCAGCTAGTACAGCATACATGGTCGGATAAACTGCCACATTTAGACTACCCCCTTATCTACGGGAGTGATTTGGCGGGAGGCAATCCAGAGCAGATGCAGCGGCCCTTAGGAGTCCTGCAACAAGCACAAGCAGCACATGGGCTCTGGCAGCATATATGCCTAGGAGTGACTTCTGAACATTTAGTCAGAAGTTTTGCCTGAGTAATTCTGGGTATGATCCCCCATAAGCCCCCCTAAAACTATGGGCATCATTCATAGTACTGTTTTTTTTGGATTGAACCTCATAGTCACTGTGTTTTTACAGTTTGAAGATTTGTGGCAACCATGTAACTGCTATAATGATACTATATTCCCACTGCTTGTCTCTATCTCACCACTGGTCATTCACACAATATTTTAGAATTTGCTATAATATCTATAATAGTGGGTGAACAATCTATAATAGTGGTCTATAAATGGTGAAATTTGATGTTACTGCTGTAATAGTTTTTGTGTTGAATGACTCTCATCTATGTAAGATGGTGAGCTTGTAGTTCCCCCATCTGTCTCTCCCTTTGCTTCTGACTACCAGTCCCCTGGGGCACATGAATATTTAAATTAATCAGTTAGTAAACCAGCAGTGACCTCTGTGAAAAGAAAAGGAAGTTTAACTGAGTCACATCCCTACAAATTAAAAACAAGAAATGATTAATTTTGTGAGGAAGATATGTTGAAAGATGAGATAGGCTTCTTGTGCCAAATAGTTAACTAAGTTGTGAATGCAAAAAGGGTTATTGAAGGAAATTAAAAGTGCTACTTCAGTGAACATCTGAATGAGAAGAAAGTAAAATGACCTTATTGCTGATATGGAGAGAGTTTTTGTGGTCTGGATAGAAGATCAAACCAACCACAACATTCCCTTAAGCCAAAGCTTAATTCAGAGCAAGGCTATAACTCTTTTCAATTCTATGAAGACTGAAATAAAGGGAAGGAAGCTAAAGCAGAAAAGCTTAAAGCCAGCAGAAGTTGGACCATGAGGCTTAAGGAAATAAAACTGTCTCCATAAAATGAAAGTAAGGTGAAGCAGCAGGTGCCGATAAAAAAGTTTTAAAAATTTATCCAGACTTAGTAAGATATTTGAGAAAGGTGATGATACTTCACAGCATATTTCCAATATAAATGCAATCACCTTATGGTGTAAGATTATATCCTAGACTTCTCATAACTGGAGAGAAGTCAGTGTCTCGACTTCAAAGATCAGGTTGCTTTCTTGTTTGAAGCTATGTAGCCGGTGGCATTAAATTTAAGTTGGTACCCACAGACCATTTAAAAAGGCTGAGAACCCTTAAGGATATTGCTAAATCCAATCTGCCTATGTTTTTTTAAATTGTACAGCAAAATCTGCATGATGGCACATTTGCAGCACAATTTACTGAACATTTTAAGCCCGCCATCAAATCTTTACTTTTTTTTTGAGGGGAAGGATTTGGAAATACCTTGATCTGCTTAGGTCTTACTTCTGTTTCTGCACTCAAGAATAACTCCTGGCAGTAATTGGACAGACATATTCAGTGCTTAGATCAAACTTAGGTTGTCCTCATTTAAGGCAACCACTTTATCTGCTTTGCTGCTTTTCTGGCCCTTCAGGCCATCTTTAAAAGCCCGGCACTCAGACTCAGAGAGATAGTGTTGCAATTAAGGTGATTGTTTTGAACTTGGCATACTCAAGTTTAAATTGCTTATAGTACATGCACTTGGCCACCCACCTTCAAGATGGTCAGACTTCTTCGTCCGAAGATCCTGAACGAACAGTTTGAGGCTCTTCGTATTCCTGAAGCAACAAGATGCCATTGGGCTACACTGGCACGTGGTAGGGTCAAAAGGAAATGTTACTGATGCCTGGTCGAGCAAATCGATGAACAACGGGATGTCAAGTGATCAAGTGATCAAGTGATAGTACATGCAGTCCCCTCATATACAATCAGCACTGATCTCTGAGCAAGGACCCAGGCAAAAGCACAAAGGCAGAGTAAATCCTTGTGCATAGCCATGAGTGGCCCCCCAAACAAAAGACCCCATAACTCAGAAAGTTTTTCCTTAATGACATTAATGCTTATGAAGAAGGTACCTGCTCACTCAAATGCTTTGATGGAGAAACTCCAAGAAGATTAATGTCATTTTCGAATCTGTGAACGCAGTGTCTTTTTAGTCCATAGATAGGAATTTAGACAAAGCATTATTCATGAAGGACAAGTCGCAAAGTGATGGCTATAATGATCAGTGGTTTCTTTAATGAATCTGAGAAATGTTAATTTAATATCTTCTTAAAAGCATTTAATATCCCGATGCAATAAGAACATTTATGATTCATGGAAAGAGATACAAATATTAACAAGTACAGAAATTTGGAAGGGTGATCTAAACCCACATGGATGTGTACTATGGGACTTGAAGTTTCACTGGTATTGCATTTTCTTTCCACACTAGCTGTGCTCTGGGTTTATGCTCAGGAATCATTCCTGGTAGGGCTTGGAAGAAAGTATATGGTGCCAAGGGTCAAACCAGAACCCACCATGTGCAAATCAAGCGCAATATCTACTGTATCATCTCTCTGGTCTAAAGCTACAGTGGTAGAAGTGGAAAGAGAGCTAAATTAGAAGTGGAATCTGAGATGCCATGTGACTGAAAGGATTCAATCTCATAAGGAAATTTAAATGGATGAGAAATTGCATTCTCATGATGAAATTCAAATGAAGAAAAAGAAAAACTTGAATGCTTGTGATAGAATCCTCTTGGGGAAGATTCTGTGAACTTTGTAAAACTGATAACAAATAATTAGGAATTTTTTCTACGTCTATCTACCTAGTTGGAAAATTGAATTAAATTTTAAGAAACTATCATATACGACTGAGCAATATTTTGTGCAAGAAATTGTTAATTGATTACGTAGTTTCATGGTTTCCTTCTTTTGTTAAAATGACTTTGGACACCACAATTGAAACAACAGACAAGTAAGCTTTGTAACTTGAACTAATTAGTTAATTGTCTGTGTCTTGCTTTTCAGTTTAAAAAAGGAGCAGTCTTTAGACTAAAGTCACCACAGACTTTAGCAATTGCCACTGTGTATAGTCATCAGCCATCAGTGTTTAGTAAAATCCTCTGCAGAAAAATATTGGAACTTACTGGAGACTTAGATATGGTTAGCAGATTTTTTTAGATAAATTACTGTTGACGGTACTCAAATTGATTTTTCCAGACATAATGCTTTTGCACACTTGAGAGAACTCTCTGGTAAAAAAAAAAAGTTATAAGGATTTAAACAATTACGTGACTGTTTTTATTAATATGTTAATATTTTTGTTGTGATCTGTAAATGAATCTCAGTGTGCTCATTTTATGCCTACATACATAAATACTAAACGTGTATGAAGAGGAGAAGAGATAATTGAAGGAGGAATAAAGGGAAGAGAATAACACCCCAATAATCAACATTGATAGAAACAAATTTAAACCTCCATGAAATCCTTTATAACGGAAAAGGATCTTAGAAATTACTCAAATGTGGACTGCTCCTTTTTAAACTGAGAAGACCCAGACAATTAACTAATTTGTTCAAGTTACAAAGCTTTTTTTCCTGTAGTTTCAATTGAATCCCTTCAACAGCATCCATAACAAACAAAATCTCTAGAGTCTGAAGGGCAATAGACAAAATGCAATACTAATGGGTATGTGAACTATAACCTTAACATGCTCACAAAAGTTTTTGTTAATGACATATGTAATATTCATATTATATGTCAATCTTATATGTTTTACAGCAAACTACTGTTTTCTGTTGCACAGTTGAAGCAAAATTTTAGTGCTGGTCTGCAAAGATTGACAAGCAGAATTCTGGAGAAAACATTGAGCATAATAGAATAAAAACAGAACTTTTTAATTACCAAAGAACTTATTTGTTAAAGCAAAGATTGTATTAACAGTGAAAATGCAATTCTATAAACAGACCAGATGGAAGTAAAAACTGCACAGTTGGCAAGATTACTGTTGGATTACACCCCTACCTGCTAGACCTGGTTTTTGCATTGCTAATAAGGGATTGTTTTTCTCCCTCCTATAAGCCTTTTGCATATGTTTAAGCTAAAGATTTGTTCTTCTATAAACACAAAAAGATGGTTGGGAAGTACATAGGTGAGATTTTAGATGTAAATTTCTTACTCCTGGATTTCCATCGTAATTTGCCACTATAAACCTCAGTACCATTTAGATTGATTTTATCCCTAAAGAGGTCTTTTATGCGGGACAGACTGGAAGTACCAAGAGGAGTCTACCACGGCTATGAAATGGAACAACTTTTTTAGAATACCCCTGCTCTGACACGAAGTTTAGAACCAGGTCAGAATCAGCTTTGTTCTGATCTAAGATAAGCCATGAATGGCTTTGTAGCAGAGAAGAACACTTAAGACTCCTTAGAGCAGAGCAAGGCTGTTATTGCTGGAGACAGGACCAGGAGGGGGATGAAATGATCAATCTGGCAAGAAGACCATAGTTTGGATCAAATGACGTTATCTCCCCAGAAAGATCACCCTATACACTTAATCTTGGGTGTAGTTATATATGCCTGTCTCTCTTATTGCAATTATAAATGAGAACTAGAAATATTAAAATGACTGTTTACTAGAGAGAAAAGCACTACATTAGCAGCTCAATAAGCCTTGGGAAAAAGAGGCAGGGACCTCTGGGTTTTTGTAGCAGTTTCTACCTTTGGTTACACCTTGCTCCCAGCCTCTGCATAGGATTTAAGCTCTTGCAGTTGGGGGTCATATGTGTGATTCTGTTGGCTGGTGTGGTGTGGCAGAGCATATATGACTGTTGGTGTGAAGTTGGAAGAAAAACAGCTTTGAATTTTCTAAACTGGGCTTGTGGTTCTTTTTCATTGGCTGGAGGGGATGGTCGTCTGCCTGAGTGTCACCAGGGAACCTGGTGCTATTGGGAACCCGATACTGTTGGGAACCCCACACAGCCCCAGCATTTACTACTGGAGAAGTACTTCACATACTTCACTTCAGAAGTACTTCATTTCCAGATATGCACATTTCCAGATATGCACATATATACATATGTGTATGTGTTTGTGTGTATTTGTGTGTGAGTGGAGAGAGAGAACCAGCATATTTTCTAAGGGTCCAATTTTGAGAAGCAGAAGGTTTCACTAAGTTCTGCTTTTGAACCCTGAAGGCATATTTTTTTGGTATGTGTGTGTCAACTATCCTTTCAAGGAAAATATTTTATTACTTTGAGTTCTCATAATTTTTAAGCATTCAACAAGTAAAATATTTTTTAAAATATAGTCATCTATATATTTCTTTAATTTTTTATTATACCACCATCTATATTTTCAAATGTATCAAATTCAAAGTTCTTGGACATTGGATAATGAAAGTCATTTAGTCAAGCTTAGAGAACTTTATTTTTCTTTTTACTTAAAAATTATTTATTTTGCAATGATTTCTTTGTTTTGGGGGCCACACCCACTAGGACTTGGTGCTTATTGCTTGTTTTGTGTTTAGAGCTCACACCTGGAAGGACTTGAGGACCACATGTGGTACTGGGGATTGAAGGCGATCAGCTGCACAGAGGTGAGTGCTTTAACCCTGGAGTATAACTCTGCTTCAAATATTATTTTTTCGACAAAAAATAGCTTTATGTGTGGTTTCTATGTTTGAATTTTATAATAGAGATTTATTTCAATTTCACAAAAATCTAAAACTAGACAGGGTATAGACCAACAGAGACTTATTTCAATTTCCTTAGAAAACTTAAATATGTGGATTATAACTAAGTATAACGATTATGTTATGCAAATAATGGAAGAGGAAAGCATATAAATAAAGACAAAAAAGCCAGTTCACAATTTTTTCTCAAGAATATGGTTCTAAACTAATGCAGCAGTAACATATATCCACAGTGTCTAATTTCATTCACCAATCTTGGAGTTCCTTCCCACATCAGTTTTTAAATTATTATACTCTGAGGTACTTGACAGTTGGATACTAATATGTGGATTCATTATTTCCTACTTAAATGTTTTGTATATTTAATGTAAAAAACAAAAAATATTTTAGTAAATGTCAGACTGGAGAAATATACAGATGATAAAGTGATTGCCTTGTATGCAACTGACCCTGGTTTGAATCCTTGGCACTTAGTATGGTTCCCTGAGTACTACCAGGGGCCATTTTTGAGCACAGTACCAGAAATATCCACTGAATTATGCTCGAAACAGGTTAACCACCCCCTGTATTTTTATCAATATTGTCAAAATTATTTCAATGAAGGTATTATGTTATTTAAATGCTGAACAACTATAAATATAAGAATACAACTGTCTATATTATTTAATTTTATATCATTATCCAGTTACAAAAACAGAAGGTAGTATGAGTTTTTCTATAAATAGTTGGTATCTGCGGCGGCTGGGGAGACAGGAGCCCGGCTAGCGCCGAGCCCGGCTGACGATGGGATCCCGAGGAGGGCAGATGGGTTTTTGGGTGTTGGCCCATCGCCTCTGGGGGTCCCCGGAAGCAGCCGGATGAAACTCACCCATCACACTAGCCACCATCTTCGCTGTCCGGACGCTGAGAAACTGCCTCACGACCAGATCAACAGAGCAAAACCAGTTCGAGCCCAGGTAGGCGGCTCCCAGAAGCGGGAATCACTGGGAATTCACCCGATGGAGCCAGGGTTCAGCCACTCCCCCTCCATTTTGTCGAGCCTGGTGGACCCGCCCAGGAGCTGCCGGGAACCAGTATGCAGAGCTTCACAAGCGGCTGGGGAGGCTGGAGCCTGGCTCGCTCGAGCCCAGCTGACGATGGGATCCCGAGGAGGGCAGATGGGTTTTGGGTGTTGGCCCATCGCCTCTGGGGGTCCCGGAAGCAGCCGGATGAAACTCGCCCATCACACTAGCCACCATCTTTGCTGTCCAGACGCTGAGAAACTGCCTCACGACCAGATCAACAGAGCAAAACCAGTTCGAGCCCAGGTAGGCGGCTCCCAGAAGCGGGAATCACTGGGAATTCACCCGATGGAGCCAGGGGTTCAGCCACTCCCCCCTCCATTTTGTCGAGCCTGGTGGACCCTGCCCAGGAGCTGCCCGGGAACCAGTATGCAGAGCTTCACAAGCGGCTGGGGAGGCTGGAGCCCGGCTCGCGCCGAGCCCAGCTGACGATGGGATCCCGAGGGAGGGCAGATGGGTTTTGGGTGTTGGCCCATCGCCTCTGGGGGTCCCGGAAGCAGCCCGGATGAAACTCACCCATCACACTAGCCACCATCTTCGCTGTCCGGATGCTGAGAAACTGCCTCACGACCAGATCAACAGAGCAAAACCAGTGAGCCGTAGCGCTCCCAGAGAACACTGGGAATTCACCCGATGGAGCCAGGGTCAGCCACTCCCCTGTAGCCGGACCCAGGCCCGGAACCGTATGCCCTGGGCTGGGCCCGCCCCGCCCGGTCAGAGGAGGGCAGAGGGTTGGGTGGCCCACGCCTCTGGGGTCCGAAGCACCCGGATAAAACTCGCCCATCACACTAGCCACCATCTTCCTGTCGGACCTGAGAAACGCCTCACGACCAGATCAACAGAGCAAAACCAGTTCGAGCCCAGGTAGGCGGCTCCCAGAAGCGGGAATCACTGGGAATTCACCGATGGAGCCAGGGTTCAGCCACTCCCCCTCCATTTTGTCGAGCCTGGTGGACCCGCCCAGGAGCTGCCCGGGAACCAGTATGCAGAGCTTCACAAGCGGCTGGGGGAGGCTGGAGCCCGGCTCGCGCCGAGCCCAGCTGACGATGGGATCCCGAGGAGGGCAGATGGGTTTTGGGTGTTGGCCCATCGCCTCTGGGGGTCCCGGAAGCAGCCGGATGAAACTCGCCCATCACACTAGCCACCATCTTCGCTGTCCGGACGCTGAGAAACTGCCTCACGACCAGATCAACAGAGCAAAAACCAGTTCGAGCCCAGATTGCGCGCCGCGTGGTCCACTACAATAGTGAAACAGTAATGTCTTTTAATGCACTGTATTCCACGAAGAGCAGGGAAAGTTTATTGGGAAGGAGATATAAAGACGAAAGAAATGACATACAGAATCTGCCAAGTAGTTGAGGTGCGGGAGGGGGAGGGAGGTGGGGACATTGGTGATGGTAGATGGGTTTGGGTGGAGGGATGGGTGTTGGAACACTGTAGATCCAAAACTCTACATGAGCATCTTTCAATTGTATGTCTAAAATGGTGTAATAATATTTGGGGGGAAAATAATAAAATTAAATAAAAAATAAAAATAAATAAATAAATAAATAGTTGGTATCTGTGTTTACATTTTTTCTATTTTCAGTGAAAACTATAGTTTCATTCTAAGCATTTTATTACAGATTTAGACATTAAATTCATTGTATCCAACAAGAAGAAATTAGTGCCATCTTACTTTATGTATAGAAATATTACTATCTGAATTCAAAATGTAGATTTATGAAAAACCCCCACATAAGGAATATTATGTATTACTATTAAGAACAAGCAATTTTCACCACTAGTTCACTTTTCAATACTCAATCATTAACCTTATAATTTTTCATTATAAATTTAGAAACTTCCTTTAAAACATATAACTAGTCTGTGGAACAACAAAGAACATTCACATTCTTGATTGTCACCTTGTGACCCAGAATAATAGGCTACTAAGTATGAGCGTATAAGCATTTGAGAAGCTTATAATTAAAAATCAAAATCCCAAAGAAAATAATGAAATCAGTATGAAGTCCATTAATGAGGCATAGTCTGCATCTTCAAATATCGTTGCCTATTTATAACTACATTTCCTTTCAGTTAATTTTGCCATACTTCAACATTCAGAATCTGAAGACAGCTGGATGTAACCAGTAAGGCATTTTTTTTTCATTCCATAATTCTACAATCTGGCATTTAATTATTTAATCATTCCTGTCTAACTGTTGCCTGCACTTATAGTGACTGTCAGAGAAGATTATTAACCTCTCAGTTGGAAATTCAGCTTACTGAATTATAGTTATTATTTATAACCTACATTGTTCTTAAGTTTGCAGAAATAAAGGTAATTTGGCCATGATCCAACTCTTTATACAATGACATCATAGTTTCAAAAGGTATCTCCATCTTTGATCCTCCATGCTTTAAGAAAAGTGTAAGGCCTTCTTCAATATAGGCCTTCCTAGTTGTCAGTCCAGTTAATATGTGAAAAATTAGGTCAGTGGCTCTCATTATTATTGACTTATTCTAGTCTTTCCCTAGCAAAATGATATGAAAGTAAAATATCTCAGTAAGATTAAGTTACAGATCTGGGCACTGGTAAGCATTGCCACTCCTACCTGCCAGGTACAGATACAAATGCATGTCACTGTCTAAGAAACTAGACACCTGTAATTGAACTATAATCAGATTGATGTCTGTGAGATAGACATGAGGACAGATAATCAGCTATGTCTTTTTATTTAAGAAAATCGAATATTCATCTTGTGGCTTTAAGTCTGTAAAAATGCCAAAGAAAGTTTTATTCCTTCCCTTATCTAGAAACTAAAACTTTAGCTCTTACAAAAATTTGCCCCAGGACAGAAAAAACTGGCTTACTTTCTTATAGTTTCTTTCAGTGGGAGGAAGCCAGAAAATGTGTTAGTTTGGTTCAGGTTGTTGGATTTGCTACAGGAATAATCAGACCTCACTACTAAGATTTATCAGATAATTATGTTTTATTTAACCACAAACTAAAGACTGAGGACTTATAAAGGATTTAAGACATTGGCAGAGGAAAAAAAAAGGAAAACAAACTTTTGAAATTCAGAATATATATATTTTCTTTATAATTATTAACATTTATATTTCAATAAATAATTATCTTCCACATTCCTTTATCTGCAAGGTTAAGTGGAATGTTGAATGGGTCTCGGCAGAAGCATTGCTTAAAGGAAAAGTTTATAATTACAGTTCTGCTACAGATTTACTCAGACAAATCACTCATACTTGATTTTCCTCAGGTTATTTAGATATAAACTTTGATTAGCTGGTACCATTATGTGACACTTAACATTGCTTTTTCATAAACGGTGAAAACTTATCTATAAAAAGGAATAAGGAAAAGTGTTTATCAGATTTTTCTTCCAGAAAATAATTTTCTGCCAAAGAGCATTATTTGGGCAAAAATAAGGTGATGCTGCCATGCACAAATGGTTTGAAAAGACATCATTTTCATATATCTGTATATATAAGATACAGATGTAAAATTTGTATATGTATCACAGTTGAAATTTGCTTACCACTCATTATGCTACTGATTGTCTTTGTTTTCATTCCTTTGTGAATTTGGTCTAAGGATAATTAAAGTATTGTGTATGTGTGTATGTATGCATCATGTAAATCATGGATATCTTCTAGTCCTTGACCACTAATTCTTAAGCATATGAAAATATTATTGAAAATATTTGTGTGAGTTATTTCAGAACAAAAGTAATTTATTAGATATATAGTATATTAAATGAGCTTAAAATGAAATTATAATATTTGCCAATTAAGTTTTAATGATTAATCATTGTATGTAGCTTATACTTGCCAGTTTAGAGTAATATTTTATTTGTTTTTTGAGTCACAACCAGTTTTGCACTGGGACTATTCCTAGTTCTTGAGATCTAGAATCACTCCTTGGACCATATATGGTTTTGGAGATCAAACTCAGTTATGGTGCATGCAAGGCTATTATCCTATACACTTACCTATTGCTCCAGCATCAGAATATTTTTAATGCTTAGTCCTTGATGTGAAACAGTTGGCAGTTTATGGTTTTGAAGGAAGCATAACAGTCTTTACATTATTAGATTAGTACTTCCATGTTCATTAGGGCATTATTAGTGTTATTTACCTTTTTACTTCCATTTTGTTTTGTGATTATACTAGGAGATAATCGCAAAGTCCTGATTATGTGTATTACTTTAATCTTACTGTTATTTTGATGCATTATTGTTGGCAAGCTGTATCCTTGTTTCATTATTAGATGGATAATGACGTTAATCATGTGTAAATATTTGCAAAGAGTGAATGCAGTAACTTTGAATTTAGCAAATTGAAATATACAATTATTTGAATTTTTGTTAGTATAATTCTGTAAATTTTATTTTATAAAAAAATCATTTGTTATATTAATTTTACATTATTGATGAATTTACAACATTAATGCTTTTCCTGTGTAGAAGAGAAATCTCTTGAAACTTTAGAATGAGATTGATAACTTGGCCCATATCTTGAACCATACACTTTACCCTCTGGTAAGGAGTCCTTGGTCATGTCTGTTTTTTTCTAATTTTCTGATAGACTTTCTGTTTTTCCTTGTTTTATTGCTACATAAACCACTAGTGTGTACTCTCAATCACATTTGGAAATATTTTAGGATGTGGTTTGGCTGTTAGTCTTTTTTTTTTCTCCTGGTAGCTTGTAGTTCAATCCCAACTAATTTTATCTTTCTCTCCCTTTTTTTTTTGTTTGTTATCATTGTTGCTGAGTAAAATTCTTGGATTTAGCTTTCCCTTTTTGCTCTTGGTTTGTTCAAATTGTACTAATTGGTTTTTATCAAAGAGGAGGAACTGAATGTTAAACAAACCTGTAAGAGTCCACAATATTTCCATAGGTCATTTTTAAATTATAATATAATTGAAAGTAGCTTATGCAAGGGCCTCTGATTTGATAATTGTCTTATCCATTTCAATTATGAATTGTTTTTTTTTTCTTTAGAACTTACAAGAGTATATGGGTCAAAGCAATAGTATAGCAAGAAGAACTTTTGTCTTGCATGTGGCTGACCTGGGTTTGATCCCTGAAACATATTTGGTTTCCCAAGTTCCACCAAGAGTGATGCCTAAGCACAGAGCAAGGACTAGGCCTCGATCTCGGCAAGGTGTGGTTCAAAAACAAAGTACAAAAGAAAAAATGGAAGCAGAAAAGTGTGAAACTTTGCTTGTTACTATTCACTGTGATGGCATAATTTTTATGAAAAAATATGACTAATTGTAAAATTGCTATGGTTGGGAGCTGCAGATGTGCCTCAGTGGTAAAGAACATGCCTTACATGCATAATGTGTGGGTTTTATCTTGGGAACCACAGAAAATGTGCTTATAATTTTATTGCTTAAGTGTTTTGTACAATGCTGTCATCTTTTGGCTTTTATATAATGAGAAAGGATTAAAATCATTTGTACTGGATACACATATAAGAATAAAGTTTACTATTTATTAAAGCAACAAGAATTCTTGAGTGCTCTCTATTTGATAGTCATCAGTAAAAGCATATATAGCCCACTAGTGAAGAGGATAAAAATGATGCCTGATGATGTTTATATTGTACCAAGAATAGTGGTAGGGGTTTAAATACAAAATATTATACAAAACACATTATTTTCTATGTTTGAAGGCCAGGGACCATGAAGAATAGAGCATCCCTCTAAAATGCTGAAAATAAAATAAAATTTTATCAGTGTGTCATGTTAGAATTTATTCTCAAGTGCTTGAAATCACAAGCAAGAGTATCTATTATGATGTGAATGTGGGAATAAACTTGCATCGTTAAGGGACATACCAAGGCCAGAAACACCAAGACCGACCACTCCTCTCATAGAGCAGTCTGGGGGGATGAGCTGTGGGTGGGACCTTATTGAGTCTTAAACAGTATAGATATTTCCTACAAATAATAGATCGTCCATTAGGTCCAGCAATCCCACGACTGAGATCAACTTGAAAATAGTACTTTGAAATGATATATGCTTACGTATTTCATTGCAACACTTAAGACAAAAGTCAGGATATTGAAATGGAAACAACCCAATGACATATTGATAAAGAAGCTATGGTATATTTATATACTGTATATGCATATGTGTATATATACACACATGTGGCAAATATACATGTATGTATACATGTATACACATAATGGAATACTATACAACTATCCAAAATGATGAAGTATTTCAGTTTTTGCAATTTGGAGGAAATTGGACAGTATCATGTTAAGCAAAATATTCAAAGTTAAAAGTAAATACTGGATCACCACCCTTAACTTTGGTACATAGAGAAATAAAATATTACAGTGGTACTATTGACTGACAATGACTCCAGTCTGTGATTACAAAACTGACATTGCCTAAGTAGGGAATTGGGAGTATGTGGGAATTACAAGGTGGAATAGAATGAGATTAGGACATTGGAGGGTATCTTGGACACTTCTATGGTGGAAATATATAACTGTGTACATAATGATCATAAATTATGTATAGCTGTCAACATAGTATGTTATAAAAATGAAAGAAATAAAGAGATAACAATGACCTGGGAGTAATAAACCATTACCAATGGTTTGAAAATGAACTGTTAATCAGTCAAGATTCATGAGAACTCCAAGTGAAGTTGAACCACATGAATATTGATAAATAAAGACTTTGATTATTATGCATTGTGGTTATAGTAGCATGGTTACAATAGTGTTAAAATTAATTTTTTCATGTACAAAGTCATTTAGCTTGAGCAGCACTGAAGTGCTGAAGACCTCCCTCAATATTCTTAAGTCACTCTATTATATATGCAATGTAGGGGTAAAAAATTTTTGAAAAATGAATTAAAGTCATCAAAACTACATTATTAATCAGAATTACTGGCATGAATGTATAAATTAGAATTAGTAAGGGAAAATCTAGGAAGCTAGACAACTTCTTCTAGCTGCTAGAGTGAAGCTAAAAACCACAGTTGATAGAGAAATTTATGGAATATATTTACCCTGGTGTGTTTTGTTTGTTATTGTTTAGTAGAGCCAGTAGTTGGAAAGATAGGCAGTAAGAATGAAGGAAGAAGCAAGCTAAAACCCATTAGACATTTGTGTCTATTAGCATAGCTATGCAATGCACTTCTTGGGAAGTAATCAATGTTTCTTCAATTCTGCCATCCTAATGGAGTTGCCTTTGATCAACTCTATTCAGAACCATAGAAAGGGAAAGAAATTCCTATAAATATCATTAAAGCTTAGTCATGTTCATAGGACAAAACATCTTTTCAACTTGAGAAAACCACATACCAGTTTAAATGTTTAAGTTTTACATAAGGACAAGAGCCAAATCTTGCATCATTTTACCCTGACATGACTATTCTTCGTGAAACTGAAAACATACCCACATTCTAACAGAGAATGCAAAGTCCCAGTGGTACAATAATAATATTTGTATAATGCTTCATTACTTTCTGGTTGATGTGTATCCATATTTATAGAGGATATGTTCATAACTTATAAACTAAAGACATTAATTTAAGCATCATTATATATCATTATATATATATATATATATATATATGCCAAAAGCACTTAGATATTTGAGAGAGTTTTTGGAGAATAAATGAGAAAGAGTGATAAATATATTAGGAAAAATTCTTGTAAGTGCTTCATAAATCACTTCCAAATATAGCTACCTGGCCATAGCTTTATGTTTCCTTGCCCCTTGCACTCACTTTGCCCTTCAGAGATCATCTCAAATCTTTGCACTTCACTGACTGATGGAGTGATCAAAATATTTATTTCTGAGTATTTTGTCCCATCATGATGCTGTTTGTATTTGATATTGTATTTTTCATTATTTTATGCCATTTTCATTATTTTATGCCAAAAAGAAAAATTTGTTTTCTTTTTGCTTTGTATATTTTTTCTTTGTTTTTATAGACCCCTAAAAAGAATAAGCTTGTTTTGTATTTGCATTCCTCTTGATATATTTCATTTTTTTCTGACTCCCTACATTTCCATCATTGCTATTACAAAAGTCAATTTTCTCCAATTAAGTATTATTTAAATACATATATGAGCCATATCTTATAGAAAATCTAGCTACCATTGTAAGATCACTACCTAAACAAGTAGACTTTGGAACTGATTTTCAGAAATTTCAACTCTTGGCTTGAGTCAAGCTTTTTTAAAAGGAAGTTTTGGCGTCTTCCCATTTTCATAAACTTATCTCTAACTAGAAATTTAAGCTTCTGAAATTTAATTTTTGTTCTTCAAGTACTTCATCACGCTCATCAAATAAACTCACATTTTTGTTTATTCTTAACGTGCTATGAAAATAATACTTGGTCAACTAAAGCCTGATTATATTGACATCTTTGTAGATGATCATGTAGGTGATTTTTATTTTTACCTTTATGTGCTGTCAGCTATGCTATTCTTCCCTTTTGCATTGCTTGCTATACTTTTAGTCCACTTTCCATCTAGGTATTGTTTAAGCAAACTCTTGATGCAGGTATAAGATAGTAATGCCTAGCAAGCAATAGTTATCAGGTTTCTAAATTTGAAATAGGTCACCCTGGTAAATACTGTCTTTCAAACACAGCTGTGAAACATAGAAATTTAGGCATTTTACATATCCTGACCAGAAAGTTCTTGAATCTTAATGAAAGTTGCTAGATAGATCCCTCTCTTATTCTTTGAACTAATAATTCCGTTCATATCCTTCAATGCTTCTCAGAAGATCCTAGTGGAATTTATTCAAGTTGGTTAACTTGAAAATCATGTACAGAACACATCTTTGGAATGTTTTCCATGCTTCATGGATCTCTTTTCTTGGTGGCATATCCTCATTTAGTAACACGTACTAAAATATTCCTTGGCAGTATACAAGTAGCATTTTCCAATATATGCTATCTACTCCCAAATGTATGCCAGATTTCACTTTCTAGAGGAGACCTTAGCTTAATCATCTCCATTCTTTATTAATTTTTTTTATATTTTATTATACCACTCAATGTCTGTGAGTATCACAGACATGGGGCAGAGCTGCTACTGGCTCTCCCTGTGCCCAGCAACTCACGAGGCGCCCGGTAGGGATGGCGGGTTCTAGCCCTGGCCCGCCACCCCAGGAGAGCCTCGCAACAAGCTCAGAGGACCCCCCACTCCATGAGTACATCCATTTTCCACATCCGGACTTCCCCCTTGTCAGAACTCCACCCAGCAGACCAGCCTATCACAGTCCGGCTCATCGAGATCCACACTGCAGCAGTCTTTTTTAAATCCGGCCTAGGTAAGCTGATCCAGAGACTCACAGACATGGGGAAGAGCTGCTACTGGCTTTCCCTGTGCCCAGCCACTCACGAGGCACCCGGGAGGGATGGCGGGTTCTAGCCCTGGCCCGCCACCCCAGCAGAGTCTCGCAAGAAGCTAGAGAAACCCCAACCACATGAGGGCCTCCATTTTCCACATCCGGACTCCCCCTCGTCAGAATTCCACCCAGCAGACCAGCCTATCACAGCCCGGCTGCGTGGTTCATCAGTAAATGCTGGATTTAGAGATGACTACACCGAGTGTGCTACCCGCACGGCAGAGCCTGGCAAGCTATCCTTGTCGTATTTGATATGCCAAATACCAGTAACAATTATAGACCTCATTCTCATGATTTGATGGAATGGTTTGAGGCTTTTATGTTCCTGGAGCAAGCAGGTGCCTTTGGGCTCTACTTGCATGATACAGGACATATGGAAATATTACTGGTGCCCACTCGAGCAAATCAATGATGAACGGGAAGACAGTGATACAGTGATACCACCGTGAGATATACAATTACAAAGATGTTCATGTCCAGGTTTCGCCATACATTGTTCCAGCACCCATCCGCCCATTTCCCAACACCAAAGTTCCTGATTCGCTCCCCTCTCCCCAGCCTGCCTCCATGGCAAGTTCTCTCTCTTCCTTCTTGTACACACTGGATTGCATACATACATATATTTAGAGGTTATCATGGGTATCTTTTTGCCTGTATTAAATACTCGGTTCTATCACGTAAAACAATTATTAGCACATTGTTCTTAAGTAGAACAGTTTTGTTTGAAAATTTCTAGTAATTGATTAGCCTTAGGATTTGTTCAGTATAACTAAATTCTTAGGATACACTGTTGTAGTTTAATTTATAGACATAAATAATCAGATGAAGAAGTTTTCCTTCATGTCTATATTTTTGTCTTTTGTTTGTTTTTTTTGGCTTTGTTTATTTTGGTGTTTGTACCATACCTGGTAGGTACTCAGGTACCTACCAGGTATCTGTGCTTAGAATTCACTCTTATAGTGCTCAGAGGACTATGTGGTGCCAGGGATCAAACCCATGTCAATTGCATAAAAGTAGTATCTCCTACCTACTGTTCTTTGACTCCTCATGTCTCGTTTTACTTCAGTGTAAATAATTTGGTTCAGACAGGGAGTTGTTATAGTGATAAGATTAGTACCAATTTCTTTATTATACTTTTTACTCCAAGGAAAATTGAGAAAAATAAAAACATGATTTTGAAAAGAGTACCACCAGAAATACCAGGTGTATTCTACTTGTTTGAGTTTCATCACAACATAGGTTCACTTCTAACCAGGGTAAAATGATTTGATCACTCGGTCATACTAGTTGAGGGATAAAAGGTATGGTTATTCAAAGAAATAAAAGTTTATCATTCCAAAATTATAATAGATATTACATACACTGTTTCATTTTGTCTTTACCCTTATCCTGTTAAAAAATGTCACTGTTTCACAATATTTTTATAATTACTTTTATTTCATTATTAAAATCAATGTTTAATAATGCATGTGCTGTTTTAAAAAAATTTACATTAGATTTTAAAATTATAAGATTACATATTAAAATAATTTAATACATTAGAAAATAGGTGATACTTTAGAAAATAAAGTGATGATGAAACTAGAAGTTGTAACATAGATTTTAAACTTGCATCGGGGAATACTTGTATATAGGTTTTAAGCTATCTAGTGGTTGCTATGATCAAGGAAATGTAATCAGTAGGGAACATGTGATGTTCCATAAAAATCAAAAGAAAAGTCTTATTCAGAAAAAAAGACATATCTCCTTTACTAATAGCAGAAGTAAGTCCATTAGGCTTTGTCAAAGAAGTTCTATACAATTAACATCAGAATGCTTCAATCACTTATTTAGAATAGATATATTTAAGTACCTAATGGAACTAGATGTTTTCAAGTCTTCCTTGATTAAGTTCAGGACAGTTGAACTACATTGTAAAGTAAATAATTTCAGGCTGTTAAAATGTTGAAATCTTGATATGTGCTTCTACAATATTTAACTTATTTAAAAAATAAAGTATCAAGGGCAGAGATGATTCTGGTCCCCATGCCAGGTTGACACTGAGTCACTCAGAGGGGGTCAGGTGAGGTTCGGCCCACCCCAACAGAGCCCCAGCAGCCAAAATCATCCACACTCCACAATCTCACCATGTTCAAGGCTGATTTCTAACACTCAGATGAGTCCTACCCATGAATTAATCCACTGAAAAAACTAAGGTATGAGAGTTTTATGACAAAGTTCCAGATATGGAGTTGGGAATAGGCTTCCCTCTCTGCATCTCCCTGTTCTTCTGGAAGGCCAAGCAGTTGCACTCATTCCTCTAAGCTATCTCCAAAATAAAAAATTAACTTTAAGTTTATCAACCTGTTAAAATATTTGGAATCCTACTGTGGGGCTAAAAAAGTAGCAGAGGGACATCACAAACACTATTATATTTATATAACAAGTAGCACGACACCTTTAATTGATGTAAGTAGAGAGCGAGCAAAACAAAATATATACACACTGTGTGTATATATATATATATATGTATATATATACATATATATATATATTTCGGAGGAATTTGGTATGTGGGCAGGTGGACGTGGCTATCAAAGAGAGCTGAGTAGAAGTCATGAATAATCTTCTCCATTGCCTTTCTGGAAGATGTGATAGATTCATCAGAACGTTGGAGGGCAGTCATTTGGTCTTATAGTTGGCAAAGGTCAGGCAGGCGTTGCGAATTCTTTTCCTGGCTTCTCCTGCATCTTCCAGTATTTCCCATTTATGGGAACTCACAGTTCCAGAAGGCTGAATCTAAATGTTGGACATGGAATCCCCTGGTGGACAGTTCCACAATGAAATTGACCACATCATCTTCAATCGATGGTTTTGCCTGACCTATGTTGCTGTCTTCCCAAAATTCCAAACAGGATCGGACCACCGTCTCCTTTGTGCAAAATTCTACTTCATGCAACATGGAGAAAAGGCTGCAAACTATAAGAATATAACTCCCAGAACGACCACCAACTGGGATCTCTTTGGCACCACTGCGGCAACATGGGAAGATACCATCATTGATGACATTGATGAAGAATACAAACAACCTTCTTCACACAACAGATGATTGTGCGAAGAAGCCGAGAGAGAAAAAGCCACAAAAGGACACCTGTCTTCAAAAACTCTCGAGCTCATTCGCCAACGTGGAAAGGTGCAAGCTCATGCGACCAAATGCTAACATCCAATCTCTTAAAGCAGTGCAGAATATCGACAAAGGGAAGACCTCAAAGAGAGAAGAGCACAAATACTGGAAGATGCAGCAGAAACCCACTAAGTTGAATAGATGAAAATGAAAATACAGTTGGCCCACTTTGCAGGTTACAACTTAATAAAAAGGTCATGATTTTAGCAACACTGCTACAAGATATATATTGCAAAAAGCAGTGTAAAGTAAATTAAGCAGTGCCTGCTTGGGGAGCTAGGGTCTTTGGTGGTGGAAAGGGTACTTTGGTGGTGGGACTTGTATTGTATATTGAATACTTTAATTAACTATATTGTGAAGAACTTTGTAAACCACAGCGTTTAAATAATTTTTTTAATAAATAATAAGCTGTAAAATATGAAAAGACAATTTTCTGTTTGTATGATGCAATGAGTATTAAAGTCTAGGGACCATAGTGGAATAGGACCACACAGACACATAGACACACACACACACACACACCGCCTACAAGTGCGCACACACATGCGCGCAAAGTCTGTGATTATATACACATGAAAAACATCATATATTCTCTTAATTTTGATATTCTCTCAAAATTCCTACCCTGTTAAATATATATTATGAGTTTTAAGAATACTGATGGTAAAAAGGTTCAAATAAAATAGATGCACTCATGAAGCAGTGGTTAATGAAGGTTTGGCTGAAAAAAATAGACCAGGGGCCAGAGAGATAGTCCAGCTGGTAGGGTGTTTGCCTTGCACACGGCCAGCCTGTGCTGACCCGGGTTCGATCCCCGGCATCCCACTTGGTCCCCTAAGCACCGCCAGGAGTAATTCCTGAATGCAGAGCAAGGAGAAACCCCCTGAGCATTGTCGGGTGTGACCCAAAAAAGCAAAAAAAAAAAAAAAAAAAGAAAAAGAAAATAGACCAACATTTTTCTGAATATTCATGTACATTAGTAATGCAATAACTCCAATTTATATTTTTAAAAACTAAGGCATAGAAATTTAAATTCTCAACCACTTCTTATTGGCATGGGAACCTATTAGAGGCAATTTCAGCTTCAGAGTATTTACTATGCCCCTTGAACACTGACAGGCTTCAAAGAGCTATACAAAGTGAGGTGTTTACAAATAAATCAAATTAGTTTTATTCATACATGATAAGAAGTGAGAAAATAGAATTGGTTTTAAGTTACAAATTTTTTATAAATTGCACCCTATAGAATTACATTTATCAAAGCAGTCATACCACACATTGTGCTATAGCCGTTCAATTCTGCTAAATCCTGTGAATCAGTCCTCATGGAGACCACACTGCTTCCACACTCCAAAGCCCGGACTGTGGATTAGTCTGCTTATAATATTATTTAGAAATATGTAAATTCATAGAATTAGGCTTTTTTTTCATGCCCTAAAGTCAGAGAGGCCTTGTGTTAACAATTTATTTATGCTCAAGTGAGAAATAAAGCAGTGAATTATTTATTATTGTGTTGGCAGAATGTTTTTATATTCTGTAACCATAAATGTAAGAAAATATTAGAACAAGCTCAGACTTGATCTACTAGGTAGTATATGTTTTTTACTCTGGATCATTTTATTTTTTACATTTATTTTATATATTTATTTTTTTAATAATTTCAAAAATGTTCATGTTTGGATTTCGCTGATACAGTGCAACCATCCCTCCACTAGTGCCCATT
The DNA here is from genome assembly GCA_021461705.1 of Cryptotis parvus. Classification (NCBI taxonomy): domain Eukaryota; kingdom Metazoa; phylum Chordata; class Mammalia; order Eulipotyphla; family Soricidae; genus Cryptotis; species Cryptotis parvus. The sequence goes on from JAJIBD010026311.1 coordinate 29,725, forward strand.
TCCCACCACCAATGTCCCCTCTTTCCCTCCCCCCCCCTAGCCTACCGGCCTGGCAGGTTCTCCATCTCTTTTCTCTCTCTTTCTCTCTCTCTTTCTCTCTTCCTTCTCTTGCATATTGTGGATTGTAATACATAAACTTAGAGTTTATAGTGTGCATCTTTTTGCCTGTATTTAATGCTAAATTCTATGTGATAATATACTTTCGACAATTATTGGCACACTGTTCCCTTCTCTGCCTTACCTAACCTCTGCTCCCCACATGTTTGTGGTAATTACCACCTTAGTGTGCATCTTTTTGCCTGTATTTAATGCTAAATTCTATGTGATAATATACTTTCGACAATTATTGGCACACTGTTCCCTTCTCTGCCTTACCTAACCTCTGCTCCCACATGTTTGTGGTAATTTCCACCTTTGACCGATATCCTGATCCACGTTTCGCCTTATCAATTAAAAACATATGCTACTGCATATGTTTAACCCACTGCTTATGATTTCCAATAAAAAGGATTAAGAAATATCTCTACATCTGCCCAAACACAAAAGCCCAGATCCAGACGGATTCATTAGTGAACACTACCAAACCTTTAAGGAGGACCTACTGCCAGTCCTTTTTAAGCTCTTCCAGGAAATAGAAGAAACAGAAAAACCCCCAAACAGCTTCTATGAGGCACCATATTACCCCTGACATCCAAAGCAGGGAGAGACAACACAAAAGAAAGAAAACTACAGACCAATATTCCTAATGAACACGAATGCTAAGATCTTCAACAAAATACTAGCAAACAGAATCCAAAGACTCAACAAGATGATTATACATCATGACCAAGTAGGATTCATCCCGGGAATGCAAGGATGGATCAACATTTGCAAGTCAATCAACATAATACATTATATCAATAAGAGAAAAAATAAAAACCATATGAACCTATCAATAGATGCAGAGAAAGCATTTGACAAGATCCGGCACCCGCTCATGATTAAAACCCTCCAGAAAATGGGAATTGAAGGGACTTTCCTCAAGATAGTTACAGCCATCTTCCAAAAACACACAGCGAGCATCATTCTAAATGGATAAAAATTGAAAGCCTTCCCCCTGAGATCAGACACAAGACAAGGTTGCCCACTTTCACCTCTTTTATTCATTATAGTACTGGAAGTACTTGCCATAGCAATCAGAGAAGAAAAGGACATCAAGGGAATCCAGATAGGCAAGGAAAAGGTCAAGTTATCATTATTCGCAGATGACATGATATTATACCTAGAGAACCCTAAACTCTCTACCAAAAAACTCCTAGGAACAATAGACACATATAGTAGAGTGGCAGGATACAAAATCAACACCCAAAAGTCGGTGGCTTTCCTATACACAAATAACAAAAGAGAAGAAAGGGATATTAAGGAAACGATTCCATTCACAATTGTGCCACAGAAAATCAAATATCTAGGAATCAACTTAACCAAGTGTGTAAAGGACCTGTACAGAAAAACTACAGGACACTGCTCCAAGAGATAAAAGAGGACACAAGGAAATGGAAACATATTTCCTGCTCATGGATGGGGAGAATCAACATTGTCAAAATGGTAATACTCCCTAGAGCTCTGTACAGATTCAATGCAGTCCCTATAAGGATACCCATGGCATTCTTCAAAGGAATTGACCAAACACTCCTGAAATTTGTAGGGAACAATTTAGCCCCCAAAGATAGCTAAAGCAATCCTTTGGAAAAAGAAGATGGGAGGCATCACCTTTCCCAACTTCAAACTGTACTACAAGGCAGTAGTAATTAAAACAGTGTGGTATTGGAATAAAAACAGACCTGTGGACCTATGGAATAGAATTGAGTATCCTGACACCCAATCTCAAACACATGATCGTTTAATCTTTGATAAAGGTGCAAAGAGTCCAAAATTGAGAAAGGAAAGCCTCTTCAACAAGTGGTGTTGGGAAAACTGGGAAGTGACATGTAAAAAAATGAATTTGGACCTGTGTCTAACACCATGCACAAAAAATCAAATCAAAATGGATTAAAGATCTTAATATCAGGCTTGAATCCATAAAGTACATTGAAGAAAATATAGGAAAAACCCTCCACGACATTGAAGCTAAAGGCATCTTCAAAGGTGAAATATCACTAACAAAGCCACTAGAAAAAATAATAAACATATGGGACTACATGAAACTAAAAAGCTTCTGCACCTCAAAAGAAACAGTGACTAAGATACAAAGGCAGGCCACAGAATGGGAAAGAATATTCACCCAATACCCATCTGATAAGGGGTTTAATATCCAGGATATATCAGGCACTGGTAGAACATTACAAGAACAAAACAAAAAACCCCATCAAAAAATGGGGGAGAAGAAATGAACAGAAACTTCAACAAGGAAGAAATTCAAATGGCAAAAAAACATATGAAAAAATGCTCATCACTAATCATCAGAGAGATGCAAATCAAAACAACAATGAGATATCATTTTTACACCTCAGAGACTGGCACATATACAAAAGAGCAAGAACAACAAATGCTGGCGTGGATGTGGGGGAAAAGGGGACACTCATCCATTGTTGGTGGGAATGCCAGCTGGTACAGCCTTTCTGGAAAACAATATGGACATTCCCTCCAAAGACTAGAAATTGAACTCCCATTTGACCCAGCCATACCACTCCTGGGAATATTCTCTGGGAAGCCAAAAATACACAGCGGAAACACCATCCCCTACTTTTTATGTTCATAGCAGCATTATTCACAATAGCCAGAATCTGGAAACAACCAGAGTGCCCTAGAATCGATGACTGGATAAAGAAGCTTTGATACATCTACACAATGGAATACTATGCAGCTGTTAGGAAAAATGTAATTATAAAATTTTTCTATAAATGGATGGACATGGAGAAGATTATGTTGAGTGAAATTAGCCAGAAGGAGAGAGACAGATACAGAATGACTGCATTTATTTGCATGACATAAAATATATGTACATATTATGAGACCAATATCCAAGGTCAAGTGAAACATGACCTTGTATCAGGAGGTCTTGTCAAAGGTGGAAATTATCACGAACATGTGGGAGTCAGAGGCTAGCTAGGTAAGACAAAAAATGGAACAGTGTGCTAACAAAATACCAACCTAGAACTGAGCATTAAATACAGGCAAAAGATACACATGACAACCCTTTAATGTATGTTCTGTAATCCATAGTCTGGAAGGGAAGGAAAAGAAAAAATTGAGAGAAAGGGACAGAAATAAAGAACCTGCCATGGAGGCGGCCTGTGGGAGGGGAGGGAACCAGTGACGTTGGTGGTGGGAGATGGGCACTGGTGGAGGGATGGGTGCTGGAACACTGTATGACCAAAACCCAAATGTGAACTTTGTAATTGTATATCTGTGTAATTGTGTATCTCCCAGTGGTATAATTAAATACTTAAAAACATAAATATTCATCGTCAGGTAGGATAATCCTTACCTGTTCCTCTTTTCAGAGGGCAGGTAGAACATGATGATTGGAGCTCGCATGATTCGTGATTAACATCTCTGTGTGGTTAGGGCCTGCAAAACATGAATATTCATCTGTGAGCACTAAAAATATATTGGATTAATGACAAAATAAAAGAAATATCTTGTACAATCACAAATTAATGTATGATATTCCAATTCACTCACAAATAAGCAATAAAAGCATGCTGAAGTGGATAAGATTAGGTATTAAAATAACAAGACAAAATTTTCCCTTCAACAAAACATTTATTTAGGAATTAATATTTGGTTGAGAAAGCGGCTATAAATTGTATTATAGCATAAGTTTTAAACAAAATTGTCATATCAATTAAAAATATCTAAACATTGCTATTGTAAATTTCATCTTATACCTTAAAGATATTCTAATAAATATCAAATAAAAGTTTAAATATAAACCATAAAATTTATAACAGAATAAAAGTACACTATTTATATATTATTTTTATGGGGGAAAAGAGAGGACTCATATGATATAATAAGCACATATTGAAAATACTTTGTGAGAAGCAGAACCCTCATCATGGAAGTACTCAGTAGTGTGTCACAAGAATTGATACAAGAATTGGCAACCATAATGTATCAATAAACATGACCAAAAATGGAGGCATGAACTTTCTTGGCTTCATCCACTGTATGAACCTTCCCCTCTTGGGCATAAATTGTAAACACAAGGCCTCTCTGACTCTAGGGCACAAACAAAAAGCCTACTTCTATAAATTTACATATTTTTGACTAATATTATAAGCAGACTAATCCCCAGCCCTGGCTTTGGAGTGTGGAAACAGTGTGGCCTCCCTGGAGGGATAATTCATAGGATTTAGCAGAATTGAATGGGTATGGTACAATGCATGTAATGAATGCTTTGACTAAATGTCATCATAGAGGGTGCAATTTATAAATAATTTGTAAATTAAAATTAATTGTATATTCTCACATCTTACTATATGTGAGTAAAGCTAATTTGACATTTCACAAATAATCAATACCATAAGAACAAATAAATATAGTAGGGTCTTCCTTATTTTCAACAATATTACTAAGAAATTGTAATTATAACAATATGGAGTTGGAACAAAAAATAAACACATACACTAATATAATAAAACTGAGAGGCCATAAATAAACTTACATGTATGGAGATTTAATTTATAACAACGAAGCCAAGACAATGTAACAGTGAAAAAAAGTCTTCAGAAAATCTTGTTGAGAGACCTCCAAGTCACATGCAAAAAAAAAAACCAAAGATACTCTCAAAGTTCATATGCCCAAATTAATATGAGTGTTGTCAAATACTCAAACTTTATGAGAACAAAGACCTTACAATAGGTTAAAAAAAGCATATTCTTCTCTTCAACCTTAGACATCTACTTGGAGATTTATTTCCAAAGACATGAAAAAAAAAAGCAAACAAAAAAGAACTAAGGCAAATTTTTAATGTGTATTGTATGTGCATACAAATATATAAACATGTGTATGATTTTATTTGGATTCTTCTAAGGGAACTACTGTATTATATGAAAACTTAATTTTCATAGTTCAATAAAAATCTGTAATTCTTTCCGTAGAGGGTATACCAATTTACATTCCTACCAATAGTATACAGTGTTCCTTTCTCTCTGATCTCATTAACAATTGCTTCATTGTATTATTTTTATCACAGTCATTCTAACAGTTGTGAGCAATTCTTTACTGCAGTTTTACTTTTATTTTCCTCATGGCTAGTGATGTTAGTATCTTTTCTTGGACCTGTTGATCATCTGTGCATCTTTTGTTAAAGGTTTTACAAAAGATACTGTTTTTTTTTAAAACATCAGTCTTTATGAAAGAATACCATACTCATGAGAAAAGCCAATATCTTATACAGACCCCAAAAATGATAGGGAAAAAAAATAAGATTTGATTTTTTTTAATAGAAAACTACAAAATCACTTTGGGTAGACTTCTGGAAGTAATAAACAAGACCATTTTAAATATTTTTTTCTCTATCATCTGGAATGTGGTGTAGAGAGTTGGCAAATTGTAAATTATTTGTTATGACATTATGAGTAATATCTGGAGTGAATAATATCTAGACAGGAGAGTTGGAATGTGCTTCTTAATCAATTTTTGCAGATTTGGAGCTTCTCATCTGTCTCAGAACCAGAAGTATTAAGATTATATGGGACATCATTATCTTAAAGTACCTTATTTTTAGTGTACTTACTGAAGTGGTTTTGGATGGTTTTATCATTAATAAACATGGGCATCAAATTTTAAAAACATAATTTTAGAAAAAGAAATAAGGAAAGGAAGGGAAGGGATGAGAAAAAAGGAAAAAAAGAAGTGATGAGAGGAGAAAAAGAAGAATGGAAGTGGGATGGGGAGGGAAAGAGCTGGAAAATCTATGAGCATAAAATCTTAAGATTATGTTAGCAACAAATTCAAAGTAATTTTTAATTCTATGAATATATTTTGTGTAAATTATCTGAAATACTTCATAACTGTTTTTAAAATATATCATATATACAGATAGATTTAGATGTATTAAACAGTGAAATTAAATGAAACTAAATAATAGGTGCTAGTTGATGGTAAAATAATATGTAGATTCACATAGATGGGTATTTTTGATGCAGAAATAGAAACATTTAAGTGATAAGACTAATGTAATTAAGAAAGATTTCACTGCTTATTTTCTGATAGGTTGTTATCTCTGATAGAAAGTTGCCTTAAACTTATTTTTTTGTCTTATCTGACTGTAGTACTTTTCCCCTTTGATTTGATAGCTATCATGTTCTTTATTATCCAGGAGCTGAAACTATCCAACACAATGGTTGTTGTGGAGAAAAATCTCAGAAGAGTTCTTATACTCAAAGCATGTAATAAAGAGTCTTTGATACATCACATTTAGTTACTAGTACAGAGCATTAGGCTTTCAGTGAGACTAACAGTAGAATTAAAAATAGAAATGGGTTATGAATACACACATTTTTAGATCAGTTTTCATATGGTGCATAGTTGCATGATTTGCATGCCTTTTTTCCAATTTTATTTATTTAAGAAAATTAAATCTGTCTTATTACCTTTTATGAAGAGTTAAAACATTAACGTCTCCTATTATTTTTTTTTCAGCAAGAACAGAATGGAACAAAAGAAGAGAAATAGGGTTGACTGATTTAGGATTCTTTGCTATCACCCTTTCTTTTTATTATTTGTAAATAGAATTTGTGTGTTCAAGAAGAAACTAGCAGAGCAATCTCTGGAAATCCACATGTAAAAATGATCTAATCTCTATCAAGAATCTTTAGTTTAAACTCAGTTAGGGACCTCAAGTATAACATATGATTTACTCCAGTTTACCAAAGTAACCTGCTTTCTATTTAAGTGTGTTTTTTTGGGGGGCTGGGGGCTCTCCTAAGGCTCTTCACATAAAAACCATCATTAAAATGATACTTTAGCACACATACTCCTTTCCTTGCAAGTTATGCTTAAATGTGTAGCACAGTCTCCCAACATTTGGTCAATTACAGCCATTTTTTGAGTTGATTCAAAATTATTCTTCATAAAATTCAACAGTTCTAGTGGGCAACAACAAAAAGTGAAGAAATGTATTCTTCTTAGTTTGAAGTAATAATTCACATTGTTACTTCTTTGATTCCAAAATGGTTTTTACCGCATACTTAGTGAACACAAAATTATAAGAAACTTTGTATACGTTTTCATAGAATGAGAATAGACTAGACTAGACTACTAGACTAGACTAGACTAGACTAGAATAGAATAAAATAGAATAGAATAGGAATAGAATAGAATAGAATAGAATAGATTAATAACTAATCTATTAGTATATTTTCTTATGCTGTGGATTATCATTAACGAATACATAATAATTTCATTTTGCTTCTTGTTTTTCATATATGTATATATATTGAATCACTGTGAGACACACAGTTACAAAATTGTTCATGATTGTCATATAATGTTCTCTATCATATAATGTTCCAACACCCAACCCTTCACTAGTGCACATTTCCCACCAACATCATCTGCCTCCTGCCTGCCTCGCCCCCTCATGCTGCTTCTAAAAAGCCTACCTCTATAGAAGATGTCTCTCTCTCTCTCTATTTCTTTCTCTCTCTCTGACTCTCATTTCCTTTTAGGTGCTGTGGTTTGCCAGTCTGTTATATAACGGGTATCATGCATATATTTTTTACCTCCTTTAAGCACTCAGTTTGTATCCAGAGTAATCATTTCCAGCTCTCATTTTCGTAGTGGTCCCTTCTCTGTCTGTTTTTCTACTAGAATATGTCAATAAAATATTTTATAAAATACTTTATATTATTGTTTGCTTGCCTTCTGTTTCCGATGAATATGTTTAATTCATAGTACACTCTATCCAACAAACTATATAATTCCTTTCTGTATATTTTTATGTTGGCCTAATAACCACTCTTTAAATAAAATTTCTGGTTAGCTGCCTTTAAGATATTTTTAACAAGCCAAGCTTCCACCCATCTGCAATTATTTTCTAAAGAAGATGGACATATAAAATATAAATACAATTTTTTTGTTTTAAATCACATCTGGTGACATTCAGGGATTATCCCTGGCTCTTTACTCAGAAATTACTAACGGTGAGTTCTGCAGAACCATATGGATGTGCCGAGATCAAAACTCGAGTCTGCGCGTACACGTGGCAAATACACTACCCACTTTTACTATAGCTACAGGCTCCTATAAGTACAATCTTTTTATCTGTAGTATAAAATTCCATAATTCCAAAATGACAAATTGGCCTGAAACGATGTCGCGCGGTCGTCCCCAAATTCCGGCAAACAGTCTCGGACCACTGCCTCCTTCATGCTAAAATTCTACTTCCACAACGGGGAGAAAAGGCTGCAAAGTTTTAAGAAGAGAACTCCCAGAGCGACCACCAATTGGGAACTCTTTACACCATTGCAGCAACATGGGAAGATACCATCATTGACGACATTGATGAAGAATACAACAAACTGGTTCAGCACCTCCATGATTGTTGCGAAGAATGCCAAGAGAGAGAAAGCCACAAAAGGACGCCTGTCTTCAGAAACTCTCGAGCTCATTCGCCAACGTGGCAAGGCGCGAGCCTCAGGAGACCAAATGCTAATGTCCAAGCTTGCTAAGCGGTGCAGAGAAGCAAAAAAGAAGACCTCAAAGACAGAAGAGCAGAAATACTGGAAGATGCAGCAGAAGCCGGGAAAAGCATTCGCACCGCCCGCCTGTCCTTCGCCAACTATAAGACCAAGATGACTGCCCTCCGACGCCCTGATGGATCTATCACATCTTCCAGAAAGGCAATGGAGAAGATTATCCGTGACTTCTACTCAGATCTCTTTGATAGCCACATCCACCTGCCCACATACCAAATTCCACAGGATGGATATGTCATTCCCAACGTTCTCCCTTCTGAAATCCGACATGCCATTTCGATCGGTAAAGAAGGGGAACAGCACCAGGCCCAGACAAAGTCAGACCCGAACACCTGAAGAATCTGCCGTCGGTACTCATCAATACACTAGCTCGGCTCTTCACACTACCTGTCCGAATGCAAGGTGCCCTCCCAATGGAAAACCAGCAGGACAGTTCTACTGTTCAAGAAGGGAGACATTCACGACATCGGCAACTATCGCCCCATCTGCCTGTTGTCCGTCATCTACAAGCTGTTTACACGAGTCATCCTGAACAGGATTGGCAGAACACTAGATGAAGGACAACCATGCGAGCAAGCTGGCTTCGGAAAGGATTCAGCACAATCGACCATATCCACACAGTAACCAAGCTCATTGAGGTTTGTAGGGAGTACAAGATGCCGCTCTGTCTCACGTTCATTGATTTACAGAAAGCCTTTGATTCTGTGGAGACTGAAGCAGTCATCGAAGCCCTAGCCAAACAGGGTGTTCAAACCCAATACATCAAGATCCTTCGTGAGCTGTATTACGGATTCACCACCAGGATCTCACCATTCTACAAAGAAGTGATCATTGATGTCAAAGAGGGGTTCGACAGGGTGATACCATTTCACCAAAACTCTTCAGCGCCACCCTCGAGAACATCATGCGACAATTAGAATGGGAAGGAATGGGAGTGAAGATAGATGGTCGGCAACTACACCACCTCACTTCGCTGATGACATCGTTCTAATAACACCAAACATTAGCCAAGCGGCACAAATGCTGGCTGACTTTGACCGAGAATGTGGAAAGATAGGTCTACAGCTGAATCTAAAGAAAACTATGTTTATGAAAAATGAACTAGTTCCAGAGGCCCCATTCACTCTCAATGGAACAAACATCTCTGAATGCAGCAGTTATGTGTACCTAGGTCGAGAAGTCAACATGATGAACGACCTAAAACCTGAGCTGCGCAGGAGGAAGAGGCGGCATGGAATGCCTTCAAAGGCATCGAAGAAATAGCTAAAAGGACAAAGAACCTCCGGCTCCGGGCACATCTCTTTGACTCCACCGTTCTCCCTGCATTAACATACGCCTCAGAGACCTGGGCCCCTACGAAAGCAGGATGAGAATGCTATTCGGGTCTCCCAGAGAGGAATCGAAAGAGCTATGCTTGGAATATCACGCCTCCCACTCAAGTGAGAGAAGGAATCGGAGTTCTGACCTCCGTCGCTATTCCAGAATCAGGGACGCTGTCTCGTTTGCCAAGGCATCGAAAATCAGATGGGCTGGACATGTAATGCGATTTGGAGACAACCGCTGGACTAGAGCCATTACCGACTGGATCCCGCGGGATGTCAAAAGATCACGTGGCCGCCCACCACAAGATGGTCAGACTTCCTTGTCAAGACCCTGAAGGAACGGTTTGAGGCTCTTCATATTCCTGAATCAACCAGATGCCATTGGGCTACATTGGCACGTGATAGGGTCCAATGGGAAATTTACTGCGCGCCGCTCGAGCAAATCGATGAATAGCGGGATTCAAGTGATCAAGTGA
>JAJIBD010026312.1:0-55852 GCA_021461705.1 Cryptotis parvus
AAGCTTAATTAAGAGCAAGGCTATAACTCTTTTTCCTTCAGTTCTATGAAGACTGAAATAAAAGGAAGGAAGCTAAAGCAAGAAAAGCTTACAAAAAGCCAGCCCAGAAGTTGGATTGACCATGAGGTTTTAGGAAATAAAACTGTCTCCATAAAATGCAAGTAAGGTGAAGCGGCAGATTTACTTCGATATAGAGGTCTAAGCTATCCAGGAGCTTAGTAAGATATTTGAGAAAAGGTGATGATACTTCACAGCATGAGCTTCCAATATATGCAATCTGCCTTATGGTGTAAATTATATCTAGACTTCTCATAACTGAAAGTCAGTGTCTACAGCTTCAAAGATCAGGTTGCTTTCTTGTTAGAAATCTATGTAGCGGTGGCATTAAAATTTAAGTTGGTACCCCTGAATTAACCATTACAAGCTGAGAACCCTTAAGGATATTGCTAAATCAATCTGCCTATGTTTTTAACTTGGCCTTGCAAACAAAATCACCATGATGGCTTTATTTTGCCTTCTAATTTACTGAACATTTAAGCCCGCCATCAAATCTTTACTTTTTTTTGAGGGGAAGGATTTGGACATCACCTTGATCTGCTTAGGTCTTACTTCTGTTTCTGCCCTCAGGATTGGCACTCCCCTGGCGTGGTGGACGAGACACTTATTATGGTGCTTGAATCAAACTTAGGTTTGCTCCTCCATTAAAGGAGGCATGGCTTTCCACTATCTGCTTTGCTGCTTTTTGGCCCTTCAGACCATCTTTAAAAAGCCCGGCACTGAGACTCAGAGATATGTTGCAATTAAGGTGATTGTTTTGAACTTGGCACTCAAGTTTAAATTGCTTATAGTACATGCACTTGGCCACCCACCTTCAAGATGGTCAGGACTTCTTCGTCCGAAGATCCTGAACGAACAGTTTGAGGCTCTTCATATTCCTGAAGCAAACAAGATGCCATTGGGCTACACTGGCACGTGGTAGGGTCAAAAGGAAATGTTACTGATGCCTGGTCGAGCAAATCGATGAACAACGGGATGTCAAGTGATCAAGTGATCAAGTGATAGTACATGCAGTCCCCATATACAATCAGCACTGATTCGGGCAAGGACCCAGGCAAAAGCACAAAGCAGAGTAAATCCTTGTGCATAGCCATGGTGGCCCCCAAACAAAAAGACCCCATAACTCAGAAAGTTTTCCTTAATGACATTAATGCTTATGAAGAAGGTACCTGCTCACTCAAATGCTTTGATGGAGAAACTCCAAGAAGATTAATGTCATTTTCGAATCTGTGAAGCATGGTGTTCTTTTTGAGTCCATAGATAGAATTTAGACAAAGCATTATTCATGAAGGACAAGTCGCAAAGTGATGGCTATAATGATCAGTGGTTTCTTTAATGAATCTGAGAAATGTTAATTTAATATCTTCTTAAAAGCATTTAATATCCCGATGCAATAAGAACATTTATGATTCATGGAAGAGATACAAATATTAACAAGTACAGAAATTTGGAAGGGGGTGATCTAAACCCACATGGATGTACAATGGGACTTGAAGTTTCACTGGTATTGCATTTCTTTCCACACTAGCTGTGCTCTGGTTTATGCTCAGGAATCATTCCTGGTAGGGCTTGGAAGAAAGTATATGGTGCCAAGGGGTCAAACCAGAACCCACCATGTGCAAATCAGCGCAATATCTACTGTATCATCTCTCTGGTCTAAAGCTACAGTGGTAGAAGTGGAAAGAGAGCTAAATTAGAAGTGGAATCTGAGATTGCCATGTGACTGAAAGGATTCAATCTCATAAGGAAATTTAAATGGATGGAGAAATTGCATTCTCATGATGAAATTCAAATGAAGAAAAAGAAAAACTTGAATGCTTGTGATCAGAATCCTCTTGGGGAAGATTCTGTGAACTTTGTAAAACTGATAACAAATATTAGGGATTTTTTCTAAACGTCTATCTACCTAGTTGGAAAATTGAATCAAATTTTAAGAAACCATCATATACGACTGAGCAATATTTTGTGCAAGAAATTGTTAATTGATTACGTAGTTTCATGGTTTCCCTTCTTTTGTTAAAATGACTTTGGACACTACAATTGAAACAACAGACAAGTAAGCTTTGTAATCCAACTAATTACTAATTGTCTGTGTCTTGCTTTTCAGTTTAAAAGGAGCAGTCTTTTAGACTAAAGTCACCACAGACTTTAGCAATTGCCACTGTGTATAGTCATCAGCCATCAGTGTTTAGTAAAATCCTCTGCAAGAAAAATATTGGAACTTACTGGAGACTTAGATATGGTTAGCAGATTTTTAGATAAATTACTTTGACAGTACTCAAATTGATTTTTCCAGACATAATGCTTTTGCACACTTGAGAGAACTCTCTGGAAAAAAAAGTTATAAGGATTTAAACAATTATTTATGACTGTTTTTTATTAATATGTTAATATTTTTGTTGTGATCTGTAAATGAATCTCAGTGTGCCCATTTTATGCCTACATACATAAATACTAAATGTGTATGAAGAGGAGAAGAGATAATTGAAGGAGGAATAAAGGAAGAGAATAACACCCCAATATTCAACATTGATAGAAACAAATTTAAACCTCCATGAAATCCTTTATAACGGAAAAGATCTTAGAAATTACTCAAATGTGGACTGCTCCTTTTTAAACTGAGAAGACCCAGACAATTAACTAATTTGTTTAAGTTACAAAGCTTTTTTTCCTGTAGTTTCAATTGAATCCCTTCAACAGCATCCATAACAAACAAAATCTCTAGAGTCTGAAGGGCAATAGACAAAATGCAATACTAATGGTATATGTGAACTATAACCTTAACATGCTCACAAAAGTTTTCGTTAATGACATATGTAATATTCATATTATATGTCAATCTTATATGTTTTACAGCAAACTACTGTTTTCTGTTGCACAATTGAAGCAAAATTTTAGTGCTGGTCTGCAAAGATTGACAAGCAGAATTCTGGAGAAAACATTGAGCATAATAGAATAAAACAGAACTTTTTAGTACCAAAGAACTTATTTGTTAAAGCAAAGATTGTGGTTTTTTAACAGTGAAAATGCAATTCTATAAACAGATCAGATGGAAGTAAAAACTGCACAGTTGGCACTTGATTACTGTTGGATTACACCCCTACCTGCTAGGACCTGGTTTTTTTGCATTGCTAATAAGGGATTGTTTTTCTCCCTCCTATAAGCCTTTTTGCATATGTTTAAGCTAAAGATTTGTTCTTCTATAAACACAAAAAGATGGTTGGGAAGTACATAGGTGAGATTTTAGATGTAAATTTCTTACTCCTGGATTTCCAATTAATTGGCCACTATAAACCTCAGTACCATTTAGATTGATTTTATCCCTAAAGAGGTCTTTTATCCCTGGGACAGACTGAAAGTCCAAGAAGAGTCTACACGGCTATGATGGAACAACTTTTTTAGAATACCCCCTGCTCTGACACGGTTTAGAACCAGGTCAGAATCAGCTTTGTTCTGATCTAAGATAAGCCATGAATGGCTTTGTAGCAGAGAAGAACACTTAAGACTCCTTAGAGCAGAGCAAGGCTGTTATTGCTGGAGACAGGACCACAGGGGGGGGGATGAAATGAGCAATCTGGCAAGAAGACCATAGTTTGGATCAAATGACGTTATTCCCCAGAAAGATCACCCTATACACTTAATCTTGGGTGTAGTTATATATGCCTGTCTCTCTTATTGCAATTATAAATGAGAACTAGAAATATTAAAATGACTGTTTACTAGAGAGAAAAGCACTACATTAGCAGCTCAATAAGCCTTATGCCTGGGAAAAGAGCCAGGGGACCTCTGGGTTTTTGTAGCAGTTTCTACTTTGGTTACACCTTGCTCCCAGCCTCTGCATAGGATTTAAGCTCTTGCAGTTGGGGATCATATGTGTGATTCTGTTGGCTGGTGTGGTGTGGCAGAGCATATATGACTGGTGTGAAGTTGGAAGAAAAACAGCTTTGAATTTTCTAAACTGGGCTTGTGGTTCTTTTTCATTGGCTGGAGGGGGGATGCTCGTCTGCCTGAGTGTCACCAGGGAACCTGGTGCTATTGGAGAACCCGATACTGTTGGGAACCCCACACAGCCCCAGCATTTACTACTGGAAGTACTTCACATACTTCACTTCAAGTACTTCATTTCCAGATATGCACATTTCCAGATATGCACATATACATATGTGTATGTGTTTGTGTGTACTTGTGTGTGTGTGAGAGAGAGAACCAGCATATTTTCTAAGGGTCCAATTTTGAGAGCAGAAGGTTTCACTAAGTTCTCCTTTTGAACCCTGAAGGCATATTTTTTGCATGTGTGTGTCAACTATCCTTTCAAGGAAAATATTTTATTACTTTGAGTTCTCATAATTTTTAAGCATTCAACAAGTAAAATATTTTTAAAAAATATAGTCATCTATATATTTCTTTAAATTTTATTATACCACCATCTATATTTTCAAATGCATCAAATTCAAAGTTCTTGGACATTGGATAATGAAAGTCATTTAGTCAAGCTTAGAGAACTTTATTTTTCTTTTTACTTAAAAAATTATTTATTTTGCAATGATTTCTTTTGTTTTTGGGGCCACACCCACTAG
The DNA here is from genome assembly GCA_021461705.1 of Cryptotis parvus. NCBI lineage: Eukaryota > Metazoa > Chordata > Mammalia > Eulipotyphla > Soricidae > Cryptotis > Cryptotis parvus. Next base: position 4,635 of record JAJIBD010026312.1, read on the forward strand.
GACTTGGTGCTTATTGCTTGTTTGTGTTTTTAGAGCTCACACCTGGAAGGACTTGAGGACCACATGGTACTGGGGATTGAAGGCGATCAGCTGCACAGAGGTGAGTGCTTTAACCCTGGGGTATAACTCTGCTTCAAATATTATTTTTCGACAAAAAATAGCTTTATGTGTGGTTTCAATGTTTGAATTTTATAATATAGATTTATTTCAATCTCACAAAAAAATCTAAAACTAGACAGGGTATGGACCACCAGAGACTTATTTCAATTTCTTAGAAAACTTAAATATGTATTTATAACTATATAACGATTATGTTATGCAAAAAATGGAAGAGAGAAAGCATGTAAATAAAGACCAAAAGCCAGTTCACAATTTTTTCTCAAGAATATGGTTCTAAACTAATGCAGCAGTAACATATATCCACAGTGTCTAATTTCATTCACCAATCTTGGGTTCCCTTCCCACATCAGTTTTTAAATTATTATACTCTGAGGTACTTGACAGTTGGATACTAATATGTGGATTCATTATTTCCTACTTAAATGTTTTGTATATTTAATGTAAAAAAACAAAAAATATTTTAGTAAATGTCAGACCGGAGAAATATACAGATGATAAAGTGATTGCCTTGTATGCAACTGACCCTGGTTTGAATCCTTGGCACTTAATATGGTTCCCTGAGTACTACCAGGGGCCATTTTTGTGCACAGTACCAGAAATATCCACTGAATTATGCTCGAAACAGGTTAACCACCCCCCTGTATTTTTATCAATATTGTCAAAATTATTTCAATGAAGGTATTATGTTATTTAAATGTTGAACAACTATAAATATAAGAATACAACTGTCTATATTATTTAATTTTATATCATTATCCAGTTACAAAAACAGAAGGTAGTATGAGTTTTTTCTAAAAATAGTTGGTATCTGCTGGCGGCTGGGGGGGAGACCCAGGAGCCCGGCTAGCGCCGAGCCCGCCGGCTGACGATGGGATCCCGAGGGGAGGGCAGATGGGTTTTGGGTGTTGGCCCATCGCCTCTGGGGGTCCCGGAAGGCCAGCCGGATGAAACTCACCCATCACACTAGTCACCATCTTAGCTGTCCGGACGGCTGAGAAACTGCCTCACGACCAGATCAACAGAGCAAAAACCAGTTCGAGCCCAGGTAGGCGGCTCCCAGAAGCGGGAATCACTGGGAATTCACCGATGGAGCCAGGGTTCAGCCACTTCCCCTCCATTTTTGTCGAGCCTGGTGGACCCGCCCAGGAGCTGCCGGGAACCAGTATGCAGAGCTTCTAGCGGCTGGGGAGGCTGGAGCCTGGCTCGCTCCAGCCCAGCTGACGATGGGATCCCGAGGAGGGCAGATGGGGTTTGGGTGTTGGCCCATCGCCTCTGGGGGGTCCCGGAAGCAGCCGGATGAAACTTCGCCCATCACACTAGCCACCATCTTCGCTGTCGGACGCTGAGAAACTGCCTCACGACCAGATCAACAGAGCAAAAACCAGTTCGAGCCCAGGTAGGCAGCTCCCAGAAGCGGGAATCACTGGAAATTCACCCGATGGAGCCAGGGTTCAGCCACTCCCCCCCCCCCTCCATTTTGTCGAGCCTGGTGGACCGCCCAGGAGCTGCCGGGAACCAGTATGCAGAGCTTCACAAGCGGCTGGGAGGCTGGAGCCCGGCTCGCCCGAGCCCCGCTGATGAGGATCCCGAGGAGAGGCAGATGGGTTTTGGGTGTTGGCCCATCGCCTCTGGGGGTCCGGAAGCAGCCGGATGAAACTACTACCCCATCACACTAGCCACCATCTTCGCTGTCGGACGCTGAGAAACTGCCTCACGACCAGATCAACAGAGCAAAACCAGTTCGAGCCCAGGTAGGCGGCTCCCAGAAGCGGGAATCACTGGGAATTCACCTGATGGAGCCAGGGTTCAGCCACTCCCCCTCCATTTTGTCGAGCCTGGTGGACCCGCCCAGGAGCTGCCCGGGAACCAGTATGCAGAGCTTCACAGCGGCTGGGGAGGCTGGAGCCCGGCTCGCGCCGAGCCCAGCTGACGATGGGATCCCGAGGAGGGCAGATGGGTTTTGGGTGTTGGCCCATCGCCTCTCTGGGGGTCCCGGAAGCAGCCGGATGAAACTTCGCCCATCACACTAGCCACCATCTTCGCTGTCGGACGCTGAGAAACTGCCTCCCACGACCAGATCAACAGAGCAAAACCAGTTCGAGGCCCAGATCGCGCGGCCAAAAGGTCCACTACAATAGTGAAACAGTAATGTCTTTTAATGCACTGTATTCCACGAAGAGCAGGAAAGTTTATTGGGTAGGAGATATAAAGAGCGAAAGAAATGACATACAGAATCTGCCAAGTAGTTGAGGAGTGCGGGAGGGGGAGGGAGGTGGGGACATTGGTGATGGTAGATGGGTTTGGGTGGAGGGATGGGTGTTGGAACAATGTAGATCCAAAACTCTACATGAGCATCTTTCAATTGTATGTCTAAAATGGTGTAATAATATTTGGGGGAAAATAATAAAATTAAATAAAAAAAAAAAATAAATAAATAAATAAATAAATAGTTGGTATCTGTGTTTTTATTTTTCTATTTTCAGTGAAAACTATAGTTTCAGTCTAAGCATTTTATTACAGATTTAGACATTAAATTCATTGTATCCAACAAGAAGAAATTGGTGCCATCTTACTTTATGTATAGAAATATTACTATCTGAATTCAAAATGTAGATTTATGAAAAAACCCACATAAGGAGAATATTATGTATTACTATTAAGAACAAGCAATTTTCACCACTAGTTCACTTTTCAATACTCAATCATTAACCTTATAATTTTTCATTATAAATTTCGAGAAACTTCCTTTAAAACATATAACTAGTCTGTGGAACAACAAAGAACATTCACATTCTTGATTGTCACCTTGTGACCCAGAATAATAGGCTACTAAGTATGAGTGTATAAGCATTTGAGAAGCTATAAGCATTTGAGAATTAAAAATCAAAATCCCAAAGAAAATAATGAAATCAGTATGAAGTCCATTAATGAGGCATAGTCTGCATCTTCAAATATCGTTGTCCTATAACTACATTTCCTTTCAGTTAATTTTGCCATACTTCAACATTCAGAATCCCCGAAGACAGCTGGATGTAACCAGTAAGGCATTTTTTTTCATTCCATAATTCTACAATCTGGCATTTAATTATTTAATCATTCCTGTCTAACTGTTGCCTGCACTTATAGTGACTGTCAGAGAAGATTATTAACCTCTCAGTTGGAAATTCAGCTTACTGAATTATAGGTTATATTTATAACCTACATTGTTCTTAAGTTTGCAGAAATAAAGGTAATTTGGCCATGATCCAACTCTTTATACAATGACATCATAGTTTCAAAAAGGTATCTCCATCTTTGATCCTCCATGCTTTAAGAAAAGTGTAAGGCCTTCTTCAATATAGGCCTTCCTAGTTGTCAGTCCAGTTAATATGTGAAAAATTAGGTCAGTGGCTCTCATTATTATTGACTTATTCTAGTCTTTCCTAGCAAAAATGATATGAAAGTAAAATATCTCAGTAAAGATTAAGTTACAGATCTGGGCACTGGTAAGCATTGCCGCTCCTACCTGCCAGGTACAGATACAAATGCATGTCACTGTCTAAGAAACTAGACACCTGTAATTGAACTATAATCAGATTGATGTCTGTGAGATAGACATGAGGACAGATAATCAGCTATGTTCTTTTCATTTAAGGAAAATCGAATATTCATCTTGTGGCTTTAAGTCTGTAAAAAATGCCAAAAAGTTTTAATTCCTCCCCTTATCTCGAAACTAAAACTTTAGCTCTTACAAAAAATTTGCCCCAGGACAGAAAAAACTGGCTCACTTTCTTATAGTTTCTTTCAGTGGGAGGAAGCCAGAAATGTGTTAGTTTGGTTCAGGTTGTTGGATTTGCTGCAGGAATAATCAGACCTCACTACTAAGATTTATCAGATAATTATGTTTTATTTAACCACAAACTAAAGACTGAGGACTTATAAAGGATTTAAGACATTGGCAGAGGAAAAAAAGGAAAACAAACTTTTGAAATTCAGAATATATATATTTTCTTTATAATTATTAACATTTATATTTAAATAAATAATTATCTTCCACATTCCTTTATCTGCAAGGTTAAGTGGAATGTTGAATGGGTCTCTGCAGAAGCATTGGCAAAAGGAAAAGTTTATAATTTACAGTTCTGCTACAGATTTACTCCCAGACAAATCACTCATACTTGATTTTCCTCAGGTTATTTAGATATAAACTTTGATTAGCTGGTACCATTATGTGACACTTAACATTGCTTTTTCATAAACGGTGAAAACTTATCTATAAAAAGGAATAAGGAAAAGTGTTTATCAGATTTTTCTTCCAGAAAATAATTTTTTCTGCCAAAGAGCATTATTTGGGCAAAAATAAGGTGATGCTGCCATGCACAAAATGGTTTGAAAAGACATCATTTTCATATATCTGTATATATGAGATACAGATATAAAATTGTATATGTATCACAGTTTAAATTTGCTTACCACTCATTATGCTACTGATTGTCTTTGTTTTCATTTCCTTTGTGAATTTGGTCTAGAGGATAATTAAAGTATTGTATGTGTGTATGTATGCATCATGTAAATCATGGATATCTTCTAGTCCTTGACCACTGAATTCTTACATATGAAAATATTATTGAAAATATTTGTGTGAGTTATTTCAGAACAAAAAAGTAATTTATTAGATATATAGTATATTAAATGAGCTTAAAATGAAATTATAATATTTGCCAATTAAGTTTTAATGATTAATCATTTTATGCAGCTTATACTTGCCAGTTTAGAGTAATATTTTATTTGTTTTTTGAGTCACAACCAGTTTTGTACTGGGACTATTCCTAGTTCTTGAGATCTAGAATCACTCCTTGGACCATATATGGTTTTGGAGATCAAACTCAGTTTATGGTGCATGCAAGGCTATTATCCTATACACTTACCTATGGCCTCCAGCATCAGAATATTTTTAATGCTTAGTCCTTGATGTGAAACAGTTGGCAGTTTATGGTTTTGAAGGAAGCATAACAGTCTTTACATTATTGGATTAGTACTTCCATGTTCATTAGGGCATTATTAGTGTTATTTACCTTTTTACTTCCATTTTGTTTTGTGATTATACTAGGAGATAATCGCAAAGTCCTGATTATGTGTATTACTTTAATCTTACTGTTATTTTGATGCATTATTGTTGGCAAGCTGTATCCTTGTTTCATTATTAGATGGATAATGAAGTTAATCATGTGTAAATATTTGCAAAAAGAGTGAATGCAGTAACTTTGAATTTAGCAAATTGAAATATACAATTATTTGAATTTTTGTTAGTATAATTCTGTAAATTTTATTTTATAAAAAAAAATCATTTGTTATATTAATTTTACATTATTGATGAATTTACAACATTAATGCTTTTCCCGTAGAAGAGAAATCTCTTGAAACTTTAGAATGAGATTGATAACTTGGCCCATATCTTGAACCATACACTTTACCCTCTGGTAAGGAGTCCTTGGTCATGTCTGATTTTCTAATTTTCTGATAGACTTTCTGTTTTTCCTTGTTTTATTGCTACATAAACCACTAGTGTGTACTCTCAATCACATTTGGAAATATTTTAGGATGTGGTTTGGCTGTTAGTCTTTTTTTTCTTCTCCTGGTAGCTTGTAGTTCAATCCCAACTAATTTTATCTTTCTCTCCCTTTCATTTTTTTTTGTTTGTTATCATTGTTGCTGAGTAAAATTCTTGGATTTAGCTTTCCTTTGCTCTTGGTTTGTTCAAATTGTACTAATTGGTTTTTATCAAAGAGGAGGAACTGAATGTTAAACAAACCTGTAAGAGTCCACAATATTTCCATAGGTCATTTTTTAATTATAATATAATTGAAAGTAGCTTATGCAAGGGCCTCTGATTTGATAATTGTCTTATCCATTTCAATTATGAATTGTTTTTTTTCTTTTAGAACTTACAAGAGTATATGGGTCAAAGCAATAGTATAGCAAGAAGAACTTTTGTCTTGCATGGCTGACCTGGGTTTGATCCCTGAAACATATTTGGTTTCCCAAGTTCCACCAAGAGTGATGCCTAAGCACAGAGCAAGGACTAGGCTCGATCTCGGCAAGGTGTGGTTCAAAAACAAAGTACAAAAGAAAAAATGGAAGCAGAAAAGTGTGAAACTTTGCTTGTTACTATTCACTGTGATGGCATAATTTTTATGAAAAAATATGACTAATTGTAAAAATTGCTATGGTTGGGAGCTGCAGATGTGCCTCAGTGGTAAAGAACATGCCTTACATGCATAATGTGGGTTTTATCTTGGGAACCACAGAAAATGTGCTTATAATTTTTTTGCTTAAGTGTTTTGTACGAATGCTGTCATCTTTTGGCTTTTATATAATGAGAAAGGATTAAAATCATTTGTACTGGATACACATATAAGAATAAAAGTTTACTATTTATTAAAGCAACAAGAATTCTTGAGTGCTCTCATCTGATAGTCATCAGTAAAAGCATATATAGCCCACTAGTGAAGAGGATAAAAATGATGCCTGATGATGTTTATATGTACCAAGAATAGTGGTAGGGGGTTTAACATACAAAATATTATACAAAACACATTATTTTCTATGTTTGAAGGCCAGGGACCATGAAGAAATTGAGCATCCCTCTAAAATGCTGAAAATAAAATAGAAATTTTATCAGTGTGTCATGTTAGAATTTATTCTCAAGTGCTTGAAATCACAAGCAATAGTATCTATTATGATGTGAATGTGGGAATAAACTTGCATCGTTAAGGGACATACCAAGGCCAGAAACACCAAGACCGACCACTCCTCTCATAGAGCAGTCTGGGGGGGATGAGCTGTGGGTGGGACCTTATTGAGTCTTAAACAGTATAGATATTTCCTACAAATAATAGATCGTCCATTAGGTCCAGCAATCCCACGACTGAGATCAACTTGAAAATAGTACTTTGAAATGATATATGCTTACGTATTTCATTGCAACACTTAAGACAAAAGTCAGGATATTGAAATGGAAACAACCCAATGACATATTGATAAAGAAGCTATGGTATATTTATATACTGTATATGCATATGTGTATATATACACACATGTGGCAAATATACATGTATGTATACATGTATACACATAATGGAATACTATACAACTATCCAAAATGATGAAGTATTTCAGTTTTTGCAATTTGGAGGAAATTGGACAGTATCATGTTAAGCAAAATATTCAAAGTAAAAAGTAAATACTGGATCACCACCCTTAACTTTGGTACATAGAGAAAAAAATATTACAGTGGTACTATTGACTGACAATGACTCAGTCTGTGATTACAAAACTGACATTGCCTAAGTAGGGAATTGGGAGTATGTGGGAATTACAAGGGTGGAATAGGAATGAGATTAGGACATTGGAGGGTATCTTGGACACTTCTATGGTGAAATATAACCTATGTACATAATGATCATAAATTATGTATAGCTGTCAACATAGTATGTTATAAAAATGAAAGAAATAAAGAGATAACAATGACCTGGGAGTAATAAACCATTACCAATGGTTTGAAAATGAACTGTTAATCAGTCAAGATTCACCGAGAACTCCAAGTGAAGTTGAACCACATGAATATTGATAAATAAAGATTTTGATTATTATGCATTGTGGTTATAGTAGCATGGTTACAATAGTGTTAAAATTAATTTTTTTCATGTACAAAGTCATTTAGCTTGAGCAGCACTGAAGTGCTGAAGACCTCCTCAATATTCTTAAGTCACTCTATTATATATGCAATGTAGGGGTAAAAAAATTTTGAAAAATGAATTAAAGTCATCAAAACTACATTATTAATTAGAATTACTGGCATGAATGTATAAATTAGAATTAGTAAGGGAAAATCTAGGAAGCTAGACAACTCTTCTAGCTGCTAGAGTGAAGCTAAAAACCACAGTTGATAGAGAAATTTATGGAATATATTTACCCTGGTGTGTTTTTTGTTTGTTATTGTTTAGTAGAGCCAGTAGTTGGAAAGATAGGCAGTAAGAATGAAGGAAGAAGCAAGCTGAAACCCATTAGACATTTGTGTCTATTAGCTAGCTATGCAATACACTTCTTGGGAAGTAATCAATGTTTCTTCAATTCTGCCATCCTAATGGAGTTGCCTTTTGATCAACTCTATTCAGAACCATAGAAAGGTTTTCAAAGGAAAGAAATTCCCTATAAATATCATTAAAGCTTAGTCATGTTCATAGGACCAAAAACATCTTTTCAACTTGAGAAAACCACATACCAGTTTAAATGTTTAAGTTTTACACCAGGACAAGAGCCAAATCTTGCATCATTTTACCCTGACATGACTATTCTTCGTGAAACTGAAAACATACCCACATTCTAACAGAGAATGCAAAGTCCCAGTGGTACAATAATAATATTTGTATAATGCTTCATTACTTTCTGGTTGATGTGTATCCATATTTATAGAGGATATGTTCATAACTTATAAACTAAAGACATGCATTTAAGCATCATTATATATCATTATATATATATATATATTATATATATATATATATAAACACACTTAGATATTTGGAGAGAGTTTTTTGGAGAATAAATGAGAAAGAGTGATAAATATATTAGGAAAATTCTTGTAAGTGCTTCATAAATCACTTCCAAATATAGCTACCTGGCCATAGCTTTATGTTTCCCTTGCCCCTTGCACTCACTTTGCCCTTCAGAAATCATCTCAAATCTTTGCACTTCACTGACTGATGGAGTGATCAAAATATTTATTTCTGAGTATTTTGTCCCATCATGATGCTGTTTGTATTTGATATTGTATTTTTCATTATTTTATGCCATTTTCATTATTTTATGCCAAAAGAAAAATTTGTTTTCTTTTTGCTTTGTATATTTTTCTTTTGTTTTTATAGACCCCTAAAAGAATAAGCTTGTTTTTGTATTTGCATTCCTCTTGATATATTTCATTTTTTTTCTGACTCCCTACATTTCCATCATTGCTATTACAAAGTCAATTTTCTCCAATTAAGTATTATTTAAATACATATATGAGCCATATCTTATAGAAAATCTAGCTACCATTGTAAGATCACTACCTAAACAAGTAGACTTTGGAACTGATTTTCAGAAATTTCAACTCTTGGCTTGAGTCAAGCTTTTTTAAAAAGGAAGTTTTGGCGTCTTTCCATTTTCATAAACTTATCTCTAACTAGAAATTTAAGCTTCTGACAATTTAATTTTTGTTCTTCAAGTACTTCATCACGCTCATCAAATAAACTCACATTTTTGTTTATTCTTAACGTGCTATGAAAATAATACTTGGTCAACTAAAAGCCTGATTATATTGACATCTTTGTAGATGATCATGTAGGTGATTTTTATTTTTACCTTTATGTGCTGTCAGCTATGCTATTCTTCCCTTTTGCATTGCTTGCTATACTTTTAGTCCACTTTCCATCTAGGTATTGTTTAAGCAAACTCTTGATGCAGGTATAAGATAGTAATGCCTAGCAAGCAATAGTTATCAGGTTTCTAAATTTGAAATAGGTCCACCCTGGTAAATACTGTCTTTCAAACACAGCTGTGAAACATAGAAATTTAGGCATTTTACATATCCTGACCAGAAAGTTCTTGAATCTTAATGAAAGTTGCTAGATAGATCCCTCTCTTATTCTTTGAACTAATAATTCCGTTCATATCCTTCAATGCTTCTCAGAAGATCCTAGTGGAATTTATTCAAGTTGGTTAACTTGAAAATCATGTACAGAACACATCTTTGGAATGTTTTCCATGCTTCATGGATCTCTTTTCTTGGTGGCATATCCTCATTTAGTAACATGTACTAAAATATTCCTTGGCAGTATACAAGTAGCATTTTCCAATATATGCTATCTACTCCCAAATGTATGCCAGATTTCACTTTCTAGAGGGAGACCTTAGCTTAATCATCTCCATTCTTTATTAATTTTTTATATTTTATTATACCACTCAATGTCTGTGAGTATCACAGACATGGGGGAAGACTGCTACTGGCTCTCCCTGTGCCCAGCAACTCACGAGGCGCCGGTAGGATGGCGGGTTCTAGCCCTAGCCCGCCACCCCAGGAGAGCCTCGCAACAAGCTCAGAGGACCCCCACTCCATGAGTACATCCATTTTCCACATCCGGACTTCCCCTTGTCAGAACTCCACCCAGCAGACCAGCCTATCACAGTCCGGCTCATCGAGATCCACACTGCAGCAGTCTTTTTTAAATCCGGCCTAGATAAGCTGATCCAGAGACTCACAGACATGGGGAAGAGCTGCTACTGGCTTTCCCTGTGCCCAGCCACTCCACGAGGCACCGGGAGGGATGGCGGGTTCTAGCCCTGGCCACCCCAGCAGAGTCTCGCAAGAAGCTAGAGAAACCCCAACCCATGAGGGCCTCCATTTTCCACATCCGGACTCCCCCTCGTCCAGAATTCCACCCCAGACCAGCCTATCACAGCCCGGCTGCGTGGTTCATCAGTAAATGCTGGATTTAGAGATGACTACAAGTGTGCTACCTACGCAGGCAGAGCCTGGCAAGCTATCCTTGTCGTATTTGATATGCCAAATACCAGTAACAATTATAGACCTCATTCTCATGATTTGATGGAATGGTTTGAGGCTTTTTATGTTCCTGGAGCAAGCAGGTGCCTTTGGGCTCTACTTGCATGATACAGGACATATGGAAATATTACTGGTGCCCACTCGAGCAAATCAATGATGAAGCGGGAAGACAGTGATACAGTGATACCTCCGTGAGATATACAATTACAAAGATGTTCATGTCCAGGTTTCGCCATACATTGTTCCAGCACCCATCCGCCCATTTCCCAACACCAAAGTTCCTGATTCGCTCCCCTCCCCCCAGCCTGCCTCCATGGCAAGTTCTCTCTCTTCCCTTCTTGTACACACTGGATTGCATACATACATATATTTAGAGGTTATCATGGGTATCTTTTGCCTGTATTAAATACTCGCTTCTATCACGTAAAACAATTATTAGCACATTGTTCTTAAGTAGAACAGTTTTGTTTGAAAATTTCTAGTAATTGATTAGCCTTAGGATTTGTTCAGTATAACTAAATTCTTAGGATACACTGTTGTAGTTTAATTTATAGACATAAATAATCAGATGAAGAAGTTTTCCTTCATGTCTATATTTTGTCTTTTGTTTGTTTTTGGCTTTGTTTATTTTGGTGTTTGTACCATACCTGGTAGGTACTCAGGTACCTACCAGGTATCTGTCTTAGAATTCACTCTTATAGTGCTCAGAGGACTATGTGGTGCCAGGGATCAAACCCATGTCAATTGCATAAAAGTAGTATCTCCTACCTACTGTTCTTTGACTCCTCATGTCTCGTTTTACTTCAGTGTAAATAATTTGGTTCAGACAGGGAGTTGTTATAGTGATAAGATTAGTACCAATTTCTTTTATTATACTTTTTACTCCAAGGAAAATTGAGAAAAATAAAAACATGATTTTGAAAAAGAGTACCACCAGAAATACCAGGTGTATTCTACTTGTTTGAGTTTCATCACAACATAGGTTCACTTCTAACCAGGGGTAAAATGATTTGATCACTCGGTCATACTAGTTGAGGGATAAAAGGTATGGTTATTCAAAGAAATAAAAGTTTATCATTCCAAAATTATAATCGATATTACATACACTGTTTCATTTTGTCTTTACCCTTATCCTGTTAAAAATGTCACTGTTTCACAATATTTTTATAATTACTTTTTATTTCATTATTAAAATCAATGTTTAATAATGCATGTGCTGTTTTAAAAAATTTACATTAGATTTTAAAATTATAAGATTACATATTAAAATAATTTAATACATTAGAAAATAGGTGATACTTTAGAAAATAAAGTGATGATGAAACTAGAAGTTGTAACATAGATTTTAAACTTGCATCGGGGAATACTTGTATATAGGTTTTAAGCTATCTAGTGGTTGCTATGATCAAGGAAATGTAATCAGTAGGGAACATGTGATGTTCCATAAAATCAAAAAGAAAAGTCTTATTCAGAAAAAAAGACATATCTCCTTTACTAATAGCAGAAGTAAGTCCATTAGGCTTTGTCAAAGAAGTTCTATACAATTAACATCAGAATGCTTCAATCACTTATTTAGAATAGATATATTTAAGTACCTAATGGAACTAGATGTTTTCAAGTCTTCCTTGATTAAGTTCAGGACAGTTGAACTACATTGTAAAGTAAATAATTTCAGGCTGTTAAAATGTTGAAATCTTGATATGTGCTTCTACAATATTTAACTTATTTAAAAAAAAAGTATCAAGGGCAGAGATGATTCTGGTCCCCATGCCAGGTTGACACTGAGTCACTCAGAGGGGGTCGGGTGAGGTTCGGCCCACCCCAACAGAGCCCCAGCAGCCAAAATCATCCACACTCCACAATCTCACCATGTTCAAGGCTGATTTCTAACACTCAGATGAGTCCTACCCATGAATTAATCCACTGAAAAAAACTAAGGTACGAGAGTTTTATGACAAAGTTCCAGATATGGAGTTAGGGAATAGGCTTCCTCTCTGCATCTCCCTGTTTCTTCTGGAAGGCCAAGCAGTTGCACTCATTCCTCTAAGCTATCTCAAAATAAAAAATTTAACTTTAAGTTTATCAACCTGTTTAAATATTTGGAATCCTACTGTGTGGGGCTAAAAAGTAGCAGAGGGACATCACAAACACTATTATATTTATATAACAAGTAGCACGACACCTTTAATTGATGTAAGTAGAAGGCGAGAGCAAAACAAAATATATATACACACTGTGTGTATGTGTATATATATATCTATATATATATATATATATATATATATATATATATTCGGAGGAATTTGGTATGTGGGCAGGTGGACGTGGCTATCAAAGAGAGCTGAGTAGAAGTCATGAATAATCTTCTCCATTGCCTTTCTGGAAGATGTGATAGATTCATCAGAACGTTGGAGGGCAGTCATTTGGTCTTATAGTTGGCAAAGGTCAGGCAGGCGTTGCGAATTCTTTTCCTGGCTTCTCCTGCATCTTCCAGTATTTCCCATTTATGGGAACTCACAGTTCCAGAAGGCTGAATCTAAATGTTGGACATGGAATCCCCTGGTGGACAGTTCCACAATGAAATTGACCACATCATCTTCAATCGATGGTTTTGCCTGACCTATGTTGCTGTCTTCCCAAAATTCCAAACAGGATCGGACCACCCGTCTCCCTTTGTGCAAAATTCTACTTCATGCAACATGGAGAAAAGGCTGCAAACTATTAGAATATAACTCCCAGAACGACCACCAACTGGGATCTCTTTGGCACCACTGCGGCAACATGGGAAGATACCATCATTGATGACATTGATGAAGAATACAAACAACCTTCTTCGCACAACAGATGATTGTGCGAAGAAGCCGAGAGAAGAAAAAGCCACAAAAGGACACCTGTCTTCCAAAAACTCTCGAGCTCATTCGCCAGCGTGGAAAGGTGCAAGCTCATGCGACCAAATGCTAACATCCAATCTCTTAAAGCAGTGCAGACTATCGACAAAGGAAGACCTCAAAGAGAAGAGCACAAATACTGGAAGATGCAGCAGAAACCCACTAAGTTGAATACATGAAAATGAAAATACAGTTGGCCCACTTTGCAGGTTACAACTTAATAAAAGGTCATGATTTTAGCAACACTGCTACAAGATATATATTGCAAAAAGCAGTGTAAAGTAAATTAAGCAGTGCCTGCTTGCAGGGAGCTAGGGTCTTTGGTGGTGGAAAGAGGGTACTTTGGTGGTGGGACTTGTGTTGTATATTGAATACTTTAATTAACTATATTGTGAAGAACTTTGTAAACCACAGCGTTTAAATAATTTTTTAATAAATAATAAGCTGCAAAATATGAAAAGACAATTTTCTGTTTGTATGATGCAATGAGTATTAAAGTCTAGGGACCATAGTGGAATAGGACCACACGCACATACACACACACACACACACACACACACACATACAAGCGCTTTTACTGCGATGCAAAAGTCTGTGATTATATACACATGAAAAACATCAATATATTCTCTTAATTTTGATATTCTCTCAAAATTCCTACCCTGTTAAATATATATTATGAGTTTTAAGAATACTGATGGTAAAAAGGTTCAAATAAAATAGATGCACTCATGAAGCAAGTGGTTAGTGAAGGTTTGGCTGAAAAAAATAGACCAGGGGCCAGAGAGATAGTCCAGCTGGTAGGGTGTTTGCCTTGCACCACGGCCAGCCTGTGCTGACCCGGGTTCGATCCCGGCATCCCACTTGGTCCCCTAAGCACCGCCAGGAGTAATTCCTGAATGCAGAGCAAGGAGAAACCCCTGAGCATTGTCGGGTGTGACCCAAAAAAGCAAAAAAAAAAAAAAGAAGAAAATAGACCAACATTTTTCTGAATATTCATGTACATTAGTAATGCAATAACTCCAATTTATATTTTTAAAAACTAAGGCATAGAAATTTAAATTCTCAACCACTTCTTATTGGCATGGGAACCTATTAGAGGCAATTTCAGCTTCAGAGTATTTACTATGCCCTTGAACACTGACAGGCTTCAAAGAGCTATACAAAGTGAGGTGTTTACAAATAAATCAAATTAGTTTTATTCATACATGATAAGAAGTGAGAAAATAGAATTGGTTTTAATTTACAAATTTTTTATAAATTGCACCCTATAGAATTACATTTATCAAAGCAGTCATACCACACATTGTGCTATAGCCGTTCAATTCTGCTAAATCCTGTGAATCAGTCCTCATGGAGACCACGCTGCTTCCACACTCCAAAGCCCGGACTGTGGATTAGTCTGCTTATAATATTATTTAGAAATATGTAAATTCATAGAATTAGGCTTTTTGTTCATGCCCTAAAGTCAGAGAGGCCTTGTGTTAACAATTTATTTATGCTCAAGTGAGAAATAAAGCAGTGAATTATTTATTATTGTGTTGGCAGAATGTTTTTATATTCTGTAACCATAAATGTAAGAAAATATTAGAACAAGCTCAGACTTGATCTACTAGGTAGTATATGTTTTTTACTCTGGATCATTTTATTTTTTACATTTATTTTATTTATTTATTTTTTTAATAATTACAAAAATGTTCATGTTTGGATTTCGCTGATACAGTGCAATCCATCCCTCCACCAGTGCCCATTTCCCACCACCAATGTCCCCCGTTTCCCTCCCTCCCCTAGCCTACCGGCCTGGCAGGTTCTCCATCTCTTTTCTCTCTCTTTCTCTCTCTCTTTCTCTCTTCCTTCTCTTGCATATTGTGGATTGTAATACATAAACTTAGAGTTTATAGTGTGCATCTTTTTGCCTGTATTTAATGCTAAATTCTATGTGATAATATACTTTCGACAATTATTGGCACACTGTTTCCCTTCTCTGCCTTACCTAACCTCTGCTCCCACATGTTTGTGTGTAATTTCCACCTTTGACCGATATCCTGATCCACGTTTCGCCTTATCAATTAAAAACATATGCTACTGCATGTGTTTTAACCCACTGCTTATGATTTCCAATAAAAGGATTAAGAAATATCTCTACATCTGCCCAAACACAAAAGCCCAGATCCAGACGGATTCATTGGTGAACACTACCAAACCTTTAAGGAGGACCTACTGCCAGTCCTTTTTAAGCTCTTCCAGGGAAATAGAAGAAACAGAAAAATCCCCAAACAGCTTCTATGAGGCACATATCACCCTGACATCCAAAGCAGGGAGAGACAACACAAAGAAAGAAAACTACAGACCAATATTCCTAATGAACACGAATGCTAAGATCTTCAACAAAATACTAGCAAACAGAATCCAAAGACTCATCAAGATGATTATACATCATGACCAAGTAGGATTCATCCCGGGAATGCAAGGATGGATCAACATTTGCAAGTCAATCAACATAATACATTATATCAATAAGAGAAAAAATAAAAACCATATGAACCTATCAATAGATGCAGAGAAAGCATTTGACAAGATCCGGCACTCGTTCATGATTAAAACCCTCCAGAAAATGGGAATTGAAGGGACTTTCCTCAAGATAGTTACAGCCATCTTCCAAAAACACACAGCGAGCATCATTCTAAATGGGGAAAAATTGAAAGCCTTCCCCCTGAGATCAGGCACAAGACAAGGTTGCCCACTTTCACCTCTTTTTATTCATTATAGTACTGGAAGTACTTGCCATAGCAAACAGAGAAGAAAAAGGACATCAAGGGGAATCCAGATAGGCAAGGAAAGGTCAAGTTATCATTATTCGCAGATGACATGATATTATACCTAGAGAACCCTAAACTCTCT
The DNA here is from genome assembly GCA_021461705.1 of Cryptotis parvus. Classification (NCBI taxonomy): domain Eukaryota; kingdom Metazoa; phylum Chordata; class Mammalia; order Eulipotyphla; family Soricidae; genus Cryptotis; species Cryptotis parvus. The sequence goes on from JAJIBD010026312.1 coordinate 21,126, forward strand.
ACCAAAAAACTCCTAGAAACAATAGACACATATAGTAGAGTGGCAGGATACAAAATCAACACCCAAAAAGTCGGTGGCTTTCCTATACACAAATAACGAAAGAGAAGAAAGGGATATTAAGGAAACGATTCCATTCACAATTGTGCCACAGAAAATCAAATATCTAGGAATCAACTTAACCAAGTGTGTAAAGGACCTGTACAGAAAAACTACAGGACACTGCTCCAAGAGATAAAAGAGGACACAAGGAAATGGAAACATATTCCCTGCTCATGGATGGGGAGAATCAACATTGTCAAAATGGTAATACTCCCTAGAGCTCTGTACAGATTCAATGCAGTCCCTATAAGGATACCCATGGCATTCTTCAAAGGAATTGACCAAACACTCCTGAAATTTGTAAGGAACAATTTAGCCCCAAAGATAGCTAAAGCAATCCTTTGAAAAAAGAAGATGGGAGGCATCACCTTTCCCAACTTCAAACTGTACTACAAGGCAGTAGTAATTAAAACAGTGTGGTATTGGAATAAAAACAGACCTGTGGACCTATGGAATAGAATTGAGTATCCTGACACCCAATCTCAAACACATGATCGTTTAATCTTTGATAAAGGTGCAAAGAGTCCAAAATTGAGAAAGGAAAGCCTCTTCAACAAGTGGTGTTGGGAAAACTGGGAAGTGACATGTAAAAAAATGAATTTGGACCTGTGTCCAACACCATGCACAAAAATCAAATCAAAATGGATTAAAGATCTTAATATCAGGCTTGAATCCATAAAGTACATTGAAGAAAATATAGGAAAAACCCTCCACGACATTGAAGCTAAAGGCATCTTCAAAGGTGAAATATCACTAACAAAGCCACTAGAAAAAATAATAAACATATGGGACTACATGAAACTAAAAAGCTTCTGCACCTCAAAAGAAACAGTGACTAAGATACAAAGGCAGGCCACAGAATGGGAAAGAATATTCACCCAATACCCATCTGATAAGGGGTTTAATATCCAGGATATATCAGGCACTGGTAGAACATTTACAAGAAGAAAACAAAAAACCCCATCAAAAAATGGGGAGAAGAAATGAACAGAAACTTCAACAAGGAAGAAATTCAAATGGCAAAAAAACATATGAAAAAATGCTCATCACTAATCATCAGAGAGATGCAAATCAAAACAACAATGAGATATCATTTTTACACCTCAGAGACTGGCACATATTACAACAAGAGCAAGAACAACAAATGCTGGCATGGATGTGGGGAAAAGGGGACACTCATCCATTGTTGGTGGGAATGCCAGCTGGTACAGCCTTTCTGGAAAACAATATGGACATTCCTCCAAAGACTAGAAATTGAACTCCCATTTGACCCAGCCATACCACTCCTGGGAATATTCTCTGGGAAGCCAAAAATACACAGCGGAAACACCATCCCTACTTTTATGTTCATAGCAGCATTATTCACAATAGCCAGAATCTGGAAACAACCAGAGTGCCCTAGAATCGATGACTGGATAAAGAAGCTTTTGGTACATCTACACAATGGAATACTATGCAGCTGTTAGGAAAAATGTAATTATAAAATTTTCCTATAAATGGATGGACATGGAGAAGATTATGTTGAGTGAAATTAGCCAGAGAAGGAGAGAGACAGATACAGAATGACTGCATTTATTTGCATGACATAAATATATGTACATATTATGAGACCAATATCCAAGGTCAAGTGAAACATGACCTTGTATCCAGGAGGTCTTGTCAAAGGTGGAAATTATCACGAACATGTGGGAGTCAGAGGCTAGCTAGGTAAGACAAAAAATGGAACAGTGTGCTAACAAAATACCAACCTAGAACTGAGCATTAAATACAGGCAAAAAGATACACATGACAACCCTTTAATGTATGTTCTGTAATCCATAGTCTGGAAGGGAAGGAAAAGAAAAATTGAGAGAAAGGGACAGAAATAAAGAACCTGCCATGGAGGCGGCCTGTGGGAGGGGAGGGAACCAGTGGCGTTGGTGGTGGGAGATGGGCACTGGTGGAGGGATGGGTGCTGGAACACTGTATGACCAAAACCCAAATGTGAACTTTGTAATTGTATATCTTTGTAATTGTATATCTCACAGTGGTATAATTAAATACTTAAAAACATAAATATTCATCGTCAGGTAGGATAATCCTTACCTGTTCCTCTTTTCAGAGGGCAGGTAGAACATGATGATTGGAGCTCGCATGATTCGTGATTAACATCTCTGTGTGGTTAGGGCCTGCAAAACATGAATATTCATCTGTGAGCATTAAAAATATATTGGATTAATGACAAAATAAAAAAATATCTTGTACAATCACAAATTAATGTATGATATTCCAATTCACTCACAAATAAGCAATAAAAAGCATGCTGAAGTGGATAAGATTAGGTATTAAAATAACAAGACAAAATTTTCCCTTCAACAAAACATTTATTTAGGAATTAATATTTGGTTGAGAAAGCGGCTATAAATTGTATTATAGCATAAGTTTTAAACAAAATTGTCATATCAATTAAAAATATCTAAACATTGCTATTGTAAATTTCATCTTATACCTTAAAGATATTCTAATAAATATCAAATAAAAGTTTAAATATAAACCATAAAATTTATAACAGAATAAAAGTACACTATTTATATATTATTTTTATGGGGGAAAGAGAGGACTCATATGATATAATAAGCACATATTGAAAATACTTTGTGAGAAGCAGAACCCTCATCATGGAAGTACTCAGTAGTGTCACAAGAATTGATACAAGAATTGGCAACCATAATGTATCAATAAACATGACAAAAAATGGAGGCATGAACTTTCTTGGCTTCATCCACTGTATGAACCTTCCCTCTTGGGCATAAATTGTAAACACAAGGCCTCTCTGACTCTAGGGCACAAACAAAAGCCTACTTCTATAAATTTACATTTTTTGACTAATATTATAAGCAGACTAATCCCCAGCCCTGGCTTTGGAGTGTGGAAACAGTGTGGCCTCCCTGAGGGATAATTCATAGGATTTAGCAGAATTGAATGGGTATGGTACAATGCATGTAATGAATGCTTTGACTAAATGTCATCATAGAGGGTGCAATTTATAAATAATTTGTAAATTAAAATTAATTGTATATTCTCACATCTTACTATATGTGAATAAAGCTAATTTGACATTTCACAAATAATCAATACCATAAGAACAAATAAATATAGTAGGGTCTTCCTTATTTTCAACAATATTACTAAGAAATTGTAATTATAACAATATGGAGTTGGAACAAAAATAAACACATACACTAATATAATAAAACTGAGAGGCCATAAATAAACTTACATGTATGGAGATTTAATTTATAACAACGAAGCCAAGACAATGTAACAGTGAAAAAAGTCTTCAGAAAATCTTGTTGAGAGACCTCCAAGTCACATGCAAAAAAAAAGACCTAAGATACTCTCAAAGTTCATATGCCCAAATTAATATGAGTGTTGTCAAATACTCAAACTTTATGAGAACAAAGACCTTACAATAGGTTAAATAAAGCATATTCTTCTCTTCAACCTTAGACATCTACTTGGAGATTTATTTCCAAAGACATGAAAAAAAAAGCAAACAAAAAGAACTAAGGCAAATTTTTAATGTGTATTGTATGTGCATACAAATATATAAACATGTGTATGATTTTATTTGGATTCTTCTAAGGGAACTACTGTATTATATGAAAACTTAATTTTCATAGTTCAATAAAAATCTGTAATTCTTTCCGTAGAGGGTATACCAATTTACATTCCTACCAATAGTATACAGTGTTCCTTTCTCTCTGATCTCATTAACAATTGCTTCATTGTATTATTTTTATCACAGTCATTCTAACAGTTGTGAGCAATTCTTTACTGCAGTTTTACTTTTATTTTCCTCATGGCTAATGATGTTAGTATCTTTTCTTGGACCTGTTGATCATCTGTGCATCTTTTTGTTAAAGGTTTTACAAAAGATACTGTTTTTTTTTTTTTTTGTTAAAACATCAGTCTTTATGAAAGAATACCATACTCATGAGAAAAGCCAATATCTTATACAGACCCCAAAAATGATAGGGGAATAAAAATAAGATTTGATTTTTTTTTAATAGAAAACTACAAAATCACTTTGGGTAGACTTCTGGAAGTAATAAACAAGACCATTTTAAATATTTTTTTCTCTATCATCTGGAATGTGGTGTGGAGAGTTGGCAAATTGTAAATTATTTGTTATGACATTATGAGTAATATCTGAGTGAATAATATCTAGACAGGAGAGTTGGAATGTGCTTCTTAATCAATTTTTGGCAGATTTGGAGCTTCTCATCTGTCTCAGAACCAGAAGTATTAAGATTATATGGGACATCATTATCTTAAAGTACCTTATTTTTAGTGTACTTACTGGAAGTGGTTTTTGGATGGTTTTATCATTAACAAACATGGGCATCAAATTTTAAAAACATAATTTTTAGAAAAAGAAATAAGGAAAGGAAGGGAAGGGATAGAGAAAAGGAAAAAAAGAAGTGATAAGAGGAGAAAAAGAAGAATGGAAGTGGGATGGGGAGGGAAAGAGCTGGAAAATCTATGAGCATAAAATCTTAAGATTATGTTAGCAACAAATTCAAAGTAATTTTTAATTCTATGAATATATTTTGTGTAAATTATCTGAAATACTTCATAACTGTTTTAAAATATATCATATATACAGATAGATTTCGTATGTATTAAACAGTGAAATTAAATGAAACTAAATAATAGGTGCTAGTTGATGGTAAAATAATATGTAGATTCACATAGATGGGTATTTTTGATGCAGAAATAGAAACATTTAAGTGATAAGACTAATGTAATTAAGAAAGATTTCACTGCTTATTTTCTGATAGGTTGTTATCTCTGATAGAAAGTTGCCTTAAACTTATTTTTTTGTCTTATCTGACTGTAGTACTTTTCCCCTTTGATTTGATAGCTATCATGTTCTTTATTATCCAGGAGCTGAAACTATCCAACACAATGGTTGTTGTGGAGAAAAATCTCCAGAAGAGTTCTTATACTCAAAGCATGTAATAAAGAGTCTTTGATACATCACATTTAGTTACTAGTACAGAGCATTAGGCTTTCAGTGAGACTAACAGTAGAATTAAAAATAGAAATGGGTTATGAATACACACATTTTTAGATCAGTTTCATATGGTGCATAGTTGCATGATTTGCATACCTTTTTCCAATTTTATTTATTTAAGAAAATTAAATCTGTCTTATTACCTTTTATGAAGAGTTAAAACATTAACGTCTCCTATTATTTTTTTTCAGCAAGAACAGAATGGAACAAAAGAAGAAATAGGGTTGACTGATTTAGGATTCTTTGCTATCACCCTTTCTTTTTTATTATTTGTAAATAGAATTTGTGTGTTCAAGAAGAAACTAGCAGAGCAATCTCTGGAAATCCACATGTAAAAATGATCTAATCTCTATCAAGAATCTTTAGTTTAAACTCAGTTAGGGACCTCAAGTATAACATATGATTTACTCCAGTTTACCAAAGTAACCTGCTTTCTATTTAAGTGTGTTTTTTTTGGGGGGGCTACGGGGGCTCTCCTAAGGCTCTTCACATAAAAACCATCATTAAAATGATACTTTAGCACACATACTCCTTTCCTTGCAAGTTATGCTTAAATGTGTGTAGCACAGTCTCCCCAACATTTGGTCAATTACAGCCATTTTTTGAGTTGATTCAAAATTATTCTTCATAAAATTCAACAGTTCTAGTGGGCAACAACAAAAGTGAAGAAATGTATTCTTCTTAGTTTGAAGTAATAATTCACATTGTTACTTCTTTGATTCCAAATGGTTTTTACCGCATACTTAGTGAACACAAAATTATAAGAAACTTTGTATACGTTTTCATAGAATAGAATAGACTAGACTAGACTACTAGACTAGACTAGACTAGACTAGAATAGAATAAAATAGAATAGAATAGAATAGAATAGAATAGAATAGAATAGAATAGAATAGAATAGAATAGAATAGATTAATAACTAATCTATTAGTATATTTTCTTATGCTGTGGATTATCATTAACGAATACATAATAATTTCATTTTGCTTCTTGTTTTTCATATATGTATATATATTGAATCACTGTGAGACACACAGTTACAAAATTGTTCATGATTGTCATATAATGTTCTCTATCATATAATGTTCCAACACCCAACCCTTCACTAGTGCACATTTCCCACCAACATCATCTCATTTCCCTCCTGCCTGCCTCCCCTCATGCTGCTTCTAAAAGCCTACCTCTATAGAAGATGTCTCTCTCTCTCTCTATTTCTTTCTCTCTCTCTGACTCTCATTTCCTTTTAGGTGCTGTGGTTTGCCAGTCTGTTATATAACTGGGTATCATGCATATATTTTTACCTCCTTTAAGCACTCAGTTTGTATCCAGAGTAATCATTTCCAGCTCTCATTTTCGTAGTGGTCCCTTCTCTGTCTGTTTTTCTACTAGAATATGTCAATAAAATATTTTATAAAATACTTTATATTATTGTTTGCTTGCCTTCTGTTTCCGATGAATATGTTTAATTCATAGTACACTCTATCCAACAAACTATATAATTCCTTTCTGTATATTTTTATGTTGGCCTAATAACCACTCTTTAAATAAAATTTCTGGTTAGCTGCCTTTAAGATATTTTTAACAAGCCAAGCTTCCACCATCTGCAATTATTTTACTAAAGAAGATGGACATATAAAATATAAATACAATTTTTTTTTTTAAATCACATCTGGTGACATTCAGGGATTATCCCTGGCTCTTTACTCAGAAATTACTACCGGTGGTGCTCAGGGAACCATATGGGATGCCGGAGATCAAACCTGGGTCTGCCGCATGCAAGGCAAATACACTACCCACTTTACTATCGCACAGGCTCCATAAGTACAATTTTTATCTGTAGTATAAAATTCCATAATTCCAAAATGACAAATTGCCTGAACGATGTCGCGGGTCGTCCCAAAATTCCAAACATTATAAGACCACTGCCTCCTTCATGCAAAATTCTACTTCACGCTAGCGGGAGAGAAAGGCTGCAAAGTTTAAGAAGAGAACTCCCAGAACGACAACCAACTGGGAACTCTTTGCGCCTTGCAGCATCATGGGAAGATACCATCATTGAAGACATTGATGAAGAATACAACAAACTGCTTAAGCACCTCCATGATTGTGCGAAGAATCCCCGAGAGAGAGAAAGCCAAAAATGTAAGCCTGTCTTCAGAAACTATCGAGCTCATTCGCCAACGTGGCAAGGCACGAGCCTCAGGTGACCAAATGCTAACGTCCAAGCTTGCAAAGCAGTGCAGTGAAGCAATAAAAGAAGACCTCAAAGAGAGGAGCAGAAATACTGGAAGATGCAGCAGAAGCCAGGGAAAGCATTTGCAATGCCTGCCTATCCTTCGCCAACTATAGGACTAAGGTGACTGCCCTCCAAAGTCCTGATGAATCTATTGCATCTTCCAGAAAGGCAGTGGAGAAGATTATCCGTGACTTCTACTCAGACCTCTTTGATAACCACGTCCACCTGCCAAAATACCAAAGTCCTCCGGAAGGTTATGTCATTCCCAACATTCTCCCTTCTGAAATCTGACATGCCATTTCGTCGGTAAAGAAGGGAACAGCACCAGGCCCAGACAAAGTCAGACCCGAACGCCTGAAGAATCTGCCTTCAGTACTCATCAATACACTGGCTCGGCTCTTCACACACTACCTGTCTGAATGCAAGGTGCCCTCACAATGGAAAACCAGCAGGACAGTTCTACTGTTCAGGAAGGGAGACATTCACGACATCGGCAACTATCACCCCATCTGCCTGTTGTCTGTCATCAACAAGCTGTTTACATGAGTCATCCTGAACAGGATTACCCAGAACACTAGATGAAGGACAACCATGCGAGCAAGCAGGCTTCCGGAAAGGATACAGCACAATTGACTTTATCCACTTGGTAACCAACCTCACTGAGGTTTGTAGGGAGTTCAAGATGCTGCTCTGTCTCACATTCATTGATTTACAGAAAGCCTTTGATTCTGCGGAGACTGAAGCAGTCATCGAAGCCCTAGTCAAACAGGATGCTCAAACCCAATACATCAAGATCCTACATGAGCTATATTACGGATTCACCACCAGGATCTCACCATTCTACAAAGAAGTGATCATTGATGTCAAAAGAGGGAATAGCGCAGGTTGACACCATTTCACCAAAACTCTTCAGCGCCACCCTCGAGAACATCATGCAACAATTAGAATGGGAAGGAATGGGAGTGAAGATAGACGATAAGCAACTACACCACCTCTACTTTGTTGATGAAATTATTCTAATAAAACCAAACATTAGCCAACCGGCACAAATGCTGGCTGACTTTGACTGAGAATGTGGAAAGATAGGTCTACAGCTGAATCTGAACAAAACTATGTTCATGTAAAATGAACTAGTTCCTGAGGCCCCATTCGCTTAACAATGGAACAGACACCTCTGAATGCAGCATTTATGTGTACCTAGGTCGAGAAGTCAACATGATGAATGACCTAAAACCTGAGCTGCACAGGAGGAAGAGAGCATCATGTAATGTCTTCAAAATCATCAAAGTAATAGTTAAAATGACAAATAACCTCTGGCTCTGGGCACATCTCTTCAATTCCACCATTCTCCCTGCATTAACATACGCCTCAGAGACCTGGGCCCTATGAAAGCAGCATGAGAATGCTATTTGGTCTCTCCCAGAGAGGAATCAAAAGAGCTATGCTTGGAATATCACGCCTCACTCAAGTGAAAGAAGGAATCGGAGTTGTGACCTCCATTGCTTTTTCAAAGTCAGGGACGCTGTCTCATTTGCCAAGGTATCGAAAATCAGATGGGCTGGACATGCAATGCAATTTGGAGACGACTGCTGGACTAGAGCCATTACCAACTGGATCCCACGGGATGTCTAAAGAAGATCATGTGGCCGCCCACCTACAAGATGTTCAGACTTCTTTGTCAAGACCCGGAAGGAATGGTTTGAGGCTCTGTGTATTCCTGAAGCAAGCAGATGCAATTGGGCTACACTGCACTTTAAAGGGTCAAGTGGAAATGGTATTGGCAACTGCTTGAGCAAGTCGATGAATAACGGGATTCAAGAGATTAAGTGAGTATAAAATAAACTCTACTTTAGGGGAGTTTAAGGGTTATCTTCAATTGAAGAAAAATGTCTGTCTAATAATGAGATTATATTTTTTCTTAATACACTTTTGGTTATTTTTATTTATTTCAAAATGTTTGTTGTCTCTCTCTTTTTGCTTCAGAAATGCTGATTTCTCATTATTATTCAACAGGGCTGGTGGCACAATGGTGCCAAGTCCCACCAGTGTTAGTTGAAGATTACTAGTGGAGCTTTCCAGGCCAACTCTCAGAAGGTCTTGTTGTGCCACCGGTCAAACCTGGATCAGGACCTATACAAACTCCCTGTATTTTCTGCAAAAAAGTGTTTTATTACATTTGTTTAATTTTGGACTCAGAGAGATGCCAACACATAGGATGCTTGCCTTCATGTAGCGGATCCAGGGTTGATTCCTGGAAATACATATAGTCCCCTGAACACTGCCAGAAGTGATCCCTAAGCACAGAGTCAGGAGTATTGCATGAGCACAGAATTAGGAGTAACCCTTGAGTACAACCAGATGTGAATTCCCACAACTCAAATTTTTCGTTATTCACATGTACATAATAAAATAAGTTGATAAATAATATTAGTTATATTAATTATATCAACAGTTTGGAAATCAGATTGATATACTTTATTTTCTATTTTACTGTAGTAAAACTGCATTTATATACTGAGAAAAATATTATATTTCAATATGGTCAGTTGTGCTAGTTTGATATGCAAATATATGTACATCTTTTAAATTTGTCTAGCAAAAGATTGTTATGATTTGAAACTAAACAAATCATTGCATGCACATTGTCAGATGGTTATTAATTAGCTTATCAATTCTCATTTGAATGATCAAAGTACTGAAATATATATTATAAAACATTGTATTACCTATAATTGTATTTATGACAGGACATTTCATCCCCAAAAAAGCTGAATACACTTTTTTCTCCAGTGCACATGGAACATACTTGAAAATTGATCACATGCTGAGCCATAAATCATACCTCCATAAAATCAAGAAGATAGAAATTGTGCCAACTATTTTTTCAGACCATGATGCACTGAAAATAGAAGTTAATTGTACACAAAACCGGAGACCAATAGCAAGTACCTGGAAACTAAACAGCTCACTGCTGAACAACCAGCAAGTCATAAAAGAAATCAAAGAGGAAATCCAAAGATTCCTTGAAACAAATGAGACTGAAGACACGAATTACCAGAACTTGTGGGATACAGCAAAAGCAGTGTTAAGAGGCAAGTTCATAGCTCTTCAGGCATTCATCAGAAAAGAAGAAAAGGCCATCATAAACAGTTTGACTTCCCAACTTAAGATCTTAGAGAGTGATCAACAAAAGGAGCCCAACCCAAGCAGAAAGAAAGAAATAATAAAACTTAGAGCAGAAATCAATGAGATGGAATGTCAAAAAAAATCCAGAAGATCAACGAAACCAAATGCTGGTTCTTTGAAAAAATAAACAAGATTGACAAACCACTTGCAAGACTTGTAAGAAAAGGAAAAGAGAGAACCCAAATAAATAGAATCAGAAATGAAAACGGGGACATCACAACTGAAAACACAGAAATTCAAAAGATCATCAGAGATTACTATGAGAGCCTGTACACCACGAAACAAGAGAACCTAGAAGAAATGGACAAGTTCCTGAATTCCTATAGCTTCCCAAGTCTGCAACAAGAAGATTTGGAATACCTCAACAAACCTATCTCCATCGAGGAAATAGAATCGGTAATCAAAAGTCTCCCCAAACACAAAAGCCCAGGTCCAGATGGATTCACCAGTGAATTCCTACGAAACCTTTAAAGAAGACCTACTCCCAATTCTTTTTTAAGCTCTTCCAGCAAATTGAAGAAACAGAAATACTCCCAAATAGCTTTTACGAGGCACATATCACCCTGATACCCAAAGCAGACAAAGATGTCACAAAAAAGGAAAACTACAGACTAATCTCCCTGATGAATACAGATGCTAAGATCTTCAACAAAATACTAGCAAATAGAATCCAAAGAGTCATCAAAAAGATTGTACACCATGACCAAGTGGGATTCATCCCGGGAATGCAAGGGTGGTTCAACATCCGCAAGTCAATCAACATAATACATCATATCATCAAAAATAAAAATAAAAACCATGTGATCATATCAATAGATGCAGAGAAGGCATTTGACAAGATTCAACACCCGTTCCTGATGAAAGCTCTCCGTAAAATGGGGATTGAAGGAACCTTCCTCAAGATAATCCAGGCCATCTACTACAAGCCCACAGCGAGCATCATTCTCAATGGGGAAAAACTGAAAGCCTTCCCCTTAAGATCAGGGACAAGACAAGGCTGCCCACTCTCACCACTTCTATGCAATATAGTACTGGAAGTACTTGCCATAGTAATCAGGGGGGAAAAAGACATTAAGGGCATCCAGATAGGAAGGGAAGAAGCCAAGTTATCACTATTTGCAGATGACATGATATTATACCTGGAAAACCCAAAACTCTCTACCAAGAGGTTCCTAGAAATAATACATTCTTATAGTAGAGTAGCAGGGTACAAAATCAATACCCAAAAGTCAATGGCCTTCCTATATGCAAACAGTGAAAGAGAAGAAAGGGACATTAAAGAAACTATCCCATTCACAATTGCACCGCAGAAAATCAAATACCTAGGAATCAGTTTGACAAAGAATGTAAAGGATCTCTACAAAGAAAACTACAAAATGTTACTTCAGGAAATAAAAGAAGACCTGAGGAAATGGAGACACATTCCCTGCTCATGGATTGGAAGGATTAACATTATCAAAATGTTAATACTCCCTAGAGCTTTATACAGATTCAATGCGGTCCCTATAAAGATACCCATGATGTTCTTCAAAGAAATTGAACAAACACTCCTGAAATTTGTATGGAATAATAAAACCCCACGAATAGCTAAAGCAATCCTTGGGAAAAGAAGATGGGAGGTGTCACTTTCCCCAACCTCAAGCTCTACTACAGAGCAGTTGTAATTAAGACAGTGTGGTATTGGTATAGAGACAGACCCGTAGACCTATGGAATAGAACTGAGTATCCTGAAACGCACTCACAAATATACAACCACTTAATCTTCGATAAAGGAGCAAAATATATTAAGTGGAGCAAAGAAAGCCTCTACAACAAATGGTGCTGGGAAAACTGGGCAGCTACGTGTAAAAAAATGAACTTAGACCTCCTTCTAACGCCATGCACAAAAGTCAGATCAAAATGGATTCTAGATCTTGATATCAGACATGAATCTATAAGGTACATAGAAGAAAACATAGGAGAAACGCTCTACGACATCGAAACGAAAAGTATCTTTAAAGACGACACACCACTGACCAAGCAAATGGAAGCAATGATAAACAAATGGGATTATATAAAATTGAAAAGCTTCTGCACCTCAAAAGAAACGGTGACCAAGATACAAAGACAATCCACAGAGTGGGAAAGGATATTCACCCAATACCCATCTGACAAGGGGTTAATATCCAGGATATATCAGGCACTGGTAGCACTCCACAAGAAGAAAACAGCCAACCCCATCAAAAAATGGGGAGAAGAAATGAACAGAAGCTTCCAAAAAAGAAGAAATTCGAATGGCCAAAAGGCATATGAAAAAGTGCTCTTCATCTTTAATCATCAGGGAGATGCAAATCAAAACAACAATGAGATACCATCTCACCCCCACAGAGACTGGCACACATCCAAAACAGCAAGAACAACCGGTGCTGGCGTGGATGTGGGGAAAAAAAGGGACTCTCATTCACTGCTGGTGGGAGTGCCGACTAGTCCAGCCCTTTTGGAAAACAATATGGGAATTCCTCCGAAAGCTAGATATTGAGCTCCCATTTGATCCAGCAATAGCACTCCTGGGAATATACCCTAGAGACCGAAAAACACATAGCAGAAACACTATCTGTACTTCTTTATTCATCTCTGCGCTATTCACTATAGCTAGAATCTGGAAACAACCAAAATGCCCGAGAACAGAGGACTGGCTAAAGAAACTGTGATTCATCTACACTATGGAATACTATGCGGCTGTCAGAAAAGATGAAATTATGAAATTTACCTGCAAATGGATGGACATGGAGTCTATCATGCTGAGTGAAATTAGTCAGAAGGAAAAGGACAGATATAGAATGACTGCATTCATTAATAGGATATAAATAGATACCAGTGTTTTACTAAATATGGGGAAATGGTAATGGCAGATTAAAACTCATCACTGAATATACACCAAGAGACTTAAGTGATAAACTCTAAATATCTGCAGGGCTAGCCACAATGTGTAAAATAAGAGGGAGAGAGATGCAGAGACAGAGAGAGAGAGATAGATAGATAAAGAGAAGAAACTGGGGTACCTGCTATTAAGGCGGCCTGGGGGGGGGGGAGGGGGTACATTGGTGGTGGAAATGGGGCACTGGTGGAGGGATGGGTGCTGGAATACTGTATTACCAAGAATCAATTATGAACACCTTTGTAATTGTATGTTTCACGGTGGTATAATAAAAAAAATTAAGAAAAATAAATTTGTCTAGCAAGAGATTGTTATGATTTGAAACTAAACAAATCATTGCATGCACATTGTCAGATGGTTATTAATTAGCTTATCAATTCTCATTTGAATGATCAAAGTACTGAAATATATAATATAAAACATTGTATTACCTATAATTTTATTTATGACAAATACACAGGCTCACAATCAAATAAGTTGATATGAATAAATCTGCATTCAGAAGAGCCATGCAGCTATGTAGGATAGTTTATATTCTGTTTCCATTCTGATAGGTTGGACATGCGCAGACTAATTTATCAAATATTTTAATATTTCATCTATTTATAGTGATAGATAAGTTATGTATTCTGTGTAAATAATAACTCAAAAGATAGCAGATTGAGTATATTGATAAGTAGTGACTTCTAAAACAAAAAACTGAGAGTTGGGAGAGTACACTTTGATGATAGTTATGCCGGGGGTGGGGAATTCATGAAAGTTCTAGAAAAATAATTCCAGAAAAATGGCAAGGAAGTACCACATAGGAAAATTTGAATATTGTTACGTGCATCACTGTATCACTGTTTTCCCATTCATCATCGATTTGCTCGAGCGGGCCCCAGTAACATCTCCATATGTCCTGTCTCATGCTAGTAGAGCCCAAGGCATCTGCTTGCTCTAGGAACATAAAGAGTCTCAATCCATACCGGAATGAGGTCTATAATTGTTACTGGTATTTGGCATATATATCAAATACAACACGGGTAGCTTGCCAGGCTCTGCCGTGCAGGTAGCATACTCTTGTAGGCATCTCTAAGTCCAGCAATAACTGATGAACCGCGCGGCGGCCGCGCGAACCGGGCGCTGATAGGCTTGCCTGCTGGGTGGAGGTCTGCTGAGAGAAGTCCGGATGTGGAAAATGGAGGCCCTCATGGAGTGGGGGGGTCGTCTGGCTTGTTGCGAGGCTCTGCTGGGGTGGTGGGCCAGGGCTAGGACCCACCATCCCACCCAGGCACCTCGTGAGCAGCTGGTCACAGGGAGAGCCAGTAGCAGCTCTGCCCCCATGTCTGCGAGTGATATTTCTGGTTTATAAATTTATCTAAATCCTTTCTACCACTTTGAAATGTGCAATATAACCACCCTTCTTAACATTTATTTACCTTATAGTAAGTATAGCAGCCGTAATGAAATAGAAAGCAAAGCGCTGGATCAAAAAAAGAGATAACATCTTACAGACTTTACCTTGGTACACTCACTTCTTAAGTTTATATACCATACAGTAAAAACATACAATGCATACTAGAAATAGACAAGTGAAAAAGAAGCTGAGGGGCTACTGAAATTAACACCTCTAAATTTACCAAGCACATGATAATCCCTATTTGATAATTTTTGATAATAATTTAGTCATGGTAGAGCCAAACTAAGGGATGCAAAATGAAGCTGAGATGGAACTATCCCACAGACCTCTTCCATAGTCATAAGTAATTCAGCAGCAAGCTTCATGATGCTTTGGTTTTAAAACAATGCTATAGTGCTTTTATAGAAGATAATTGACAAGGATCTTATTCATTGTTAATTGACTTGATTAAAAAAAAGTAAAATAGGGGCTGGAGCTATAGCACAGAGGGTAGGGCGTTTGCCTTGCATGTGGCCGACTGGCGTTTGATCCCGGCATCCCATTTGGTGCCCTGACCACCTCCGTGACTAATTCCTGAGCAAAGAAACAGGAGTAACCCCTGAGCGTCACAGGGTGTATGTAACCCAAGAAAGCAAAAAAAAAATTAAATATTTTGGGGTCGGAGGGATTGCCCAGTGGGTAGGGCATTTGCCTTATATGTGACCAGACCCAGGTTCGACCCTCAGCATCCCAGATGATCCCCTGAGCACCACCAGGAGTAATTTCTGAGTGCAGAGCCAGGAGTAACCCCCTGAGTATTGCTGGGTGTGCCCCCCAAAAAAAGCAAAAACAAAGTAAAATATCTTAAGATCCTTATTGGACACTGGAGGGAGACATGAAAATCTATATTTCTGCATTCACCACCTTTTTGTGTACACTGAATTGTAAGTTTAGTATACTAACATGTATCTCAAAATTTTTTAAATTTTCTTTTTGACATCTTTTTTTTGAGAACCATAAAATTCTTTACTCCTAAATAATATGTGCACATACACACATATGCACACACACATATAGTCATATATTATTATAAAGGATTTTTAGGAGGGATCTATGAACCACAGCAGAGTGGAGAGTTAAATTTCCAGGAAACAAAAATCAAGGAATCCCAACTCCTCTGCATACTATCTTATAGTTAATTTTCACAAAGTCAGGGTAGATTTCATTATACAATTTCAAAGGTGAGGAAATTGAGGCTTAAGGAAATTGTATAGAATTACCAAACTTCACAGTTAGTAATTAGAAGAGGATAGATTTTAACCAAAATTTAGTTGATATTTGGCCTATCTATTAACAAGTATGTGATTTAAATGGCATATAGAAACAAAAAATGACTTAGATATCAGGAAGTAAAGCTTTTGAAACAACTTTCACAAAGCTAAATAAAAAAGAAGCATCTAACTTAATATTAGTTTTATTAGTATGTCAGTTGATCCAATTGACGTTTACTGTTTTTAAATTTTCTTTTTTTCTGTACTGAATGTAAAAATGCTGCTTTACTTCTAAGGGGGTATTTTTAGTCAAAGTCGTTGGTTATGTCTGAAGGCAATTTTTGTAAAATTTGTGAATGGGTTAGTGGTTGAAATCCACTTCCTAATTGTCATGTGTCCACCCACTTCTTTTGTTATAGACTCTGTGGTAATTCTAGTCTGGTATGCTAGGAAGAAGAATTTGGGGTTGGGCTTGGTGGTTTATATTTATGCTTTTAGCAAAAATATATTAGATGTTGATAAATTCCATTGTCAAAGAATCTATTTCCACATTTCTCATGCTAAGCACATTATTTTGTGGAGAAGTCCCAGAAGACTATAAATTCTTACCTTTTGAGGCAATAAACTTTCGAAAAGTAGTATGAAACTAGAAGATATCATAAACATTTATGTAGGAAACACAGTTGCAACCCAAAATAAACATAGGAAACCCATTTCTGGTGGTTTGTGAGTTTAAAACAATAATATGTATGATCACAATGCTGCAAAGAGATAAAATCACAAAACCAACTACACAATTAAAAATGTCTCCTCATAGTTGTTCATTCAAAAGTAAATTTAACTTTTTAACTGTAGAAATAGTTATTTTTAAATAAAAATCAAAAGTTATTGAACTGAAAATGAGGTGTTATTCCTATATTATCATTTTTGGTACTATATATCGTAATAATAACTGAGTATGATTTTGTTTCTTTTCAAGTCTTAAACATTGATGTATTTTAAACACAAAAACTATAAATGATACGGCATGTAACTTTCTGGTTTAGCTCTTTTCTCTGGCCGCTGACTTGACAGGGTTTGGGAACCACTGAATGATGGTCAAAACTCATTCTACCGATGTTAACATGTACAGTGTAGTATGAAAAATTTGAAAGCACATTTTAATGTGTTAAAACTCATAAGAATGAGGCAGATAGTAATCCTCTGGCTTCATGGAGAGAGGGTGAAAACAAAATTGTAAGGGAGGTAGAATTTGAGAAGGGCTTGAATTTTTTAATAGATGAGGCACTTCAGTTTGGGGAAAAAAAATTCTGAACTTCTGAAGGTAATTCCTTCTGATATTTTGGGCCTATTCCTATCTCAGGAGCTTTAGCTATGCAGAAAAGATTTATCAGGCTGGGAATGGGTTGAGAGGGAGAGAGATGGAACTTAAAACAAAATAAAATGAAAAACTATCAGAACTAAAGTGCTTATCTATAGAAGGTCTACTAAAGGTTTGTTCCTGGTCTGGCCTCTGAAATTTCAGTCTTTGATATGTTGATACTCTGATAAGGGTAGTTTTTCCTCTTTGGGGCACTGAACATCTGCTTTCCTTCTGGGAGTCTGGAATTTCTTAAGGTTTGGCTTATTTGTGCCTGTGTAACCATCATCCAATAAAAACCTTGAACTCTGTGTCTCAGAGTGGTTCTCTGGTTAGGCAAATTGTATATGTTCTTTTCACTAATGAAGTTTGGGTGGTCATACATAGAAGTCATCCCTTTCTTGTAATTTTCTCTCATAGACCCTGCTGTAGTGTGAGGACAGGTTCTGTGATTCCTTCTAGCAAATCAGTGAATGTGTGGTTGTCCCTATGACCTAAACATTTATTATTTAAATAGTTTCCTTCATTTACAAAGTATTGACCTATCCAGAATTGAATTTATTTTACACAGAATTCATGCATACTAAAAAGAAAAACAGGGGGCCAGAGCGATAGCCCAGCGGGTAGGGCATTTGCCTTGCACCCGGCCGGCCTGTGACAGCCCGGGTTTCGATCCCCGCATCCCATATGGTCCCCCAAGTACCGCAAGAAGTAATTCCTGAGTGCAGAGCCAGGAGTAACCCCTGAGCCTCGCTGGGTGTGACCCAAAAGAAAAAATAAAATAAAATAAAATAAAATAAAATAAAATAAAAAGAAAAAAGAAAAATAATTTTTCTGGTATTGGTTGTTTTTTATTGTTAAGACTTTTCAAAGTGTTATATGTATATATACATATACACACATATACATATGTGTGTATATGTTAAGTATAAAATATACTTTTGTTATAATTTGATATCCGATATACACATGTGCATATATACATATATACTTATATTTATATACACACATATATTGGATATTAAACGTTTTGCCAGATGAATGGAGGGCAGGTATTTTTTTTCCATTTTGTGAGAGATAATGCATTACCCATCATTTCTGTTTGAGTGAACATATTTCTTTTTTTTTTGTTTTGTTTTTATTTTTTTTTTATTTATTTTTATTTTTCGGCTCATACCTTTGTTTTTTTTTAATTTTTTTATTTTTACAATTACAAAGATATACAATTAAAAAGTTCATATTTGGGTTTTGGTCATACAGTGTAGCAGCACCCATCCCGCCACCAGTGCCCATCTCCCACCACCAACGCTCCCCGGTTCCCTCCCCCCCCCAGCCCTCCTCCATGGCAGGTTCTTTATTTCTTTCCATTTCTCTATCTTTCTCTTTTCCTTCCTCTCCAGACTATGGATTACAGAACATACATTAAAGGGTTGTCATGTGTATCCTTTTGCCTCTATTTAATGCTCAGTTCTAGGTTGGCATTAGTACCCTCACAATTGTTAGCACACTGTTCCATTTCTGTCTTACCTAGCCTCTGAATCCCACACGTTTGTGATAATTTCCACCTTTGACAGGACCTCCTGATGTATGTTTCACTTGACCTTGGATATTGGTATCATAATATGTACCTATATATTTATGTTATGCAGATAAATGCAGTCATTCTGTAACTGTCTCTCTCCTTCTGGCTAATTTCGCTCAACATAATCTTCTCCATGTCCATCCATTTGTAGGCAAATTTTATAACTTCATTTTTCCTAACAGCTGCATAGTATTCCATTGTGTAGATGTACCAAAGCTTTTTTATCCAGTCATCTATTTTCGGGCACTCGGGTTGCTTCCAGATTCTGGCTATTGTGAATAATGCTGCTATGAACATAAAAGTAGGGATGGTGTTTCCGCTGCGTATTTTTGGTTTCCCAGAGTAGATTCCCAGGAGTGGTATGGCTGGGTCAAATGGGAGTTCAATTTCTAGTCTTTGGAGGGATGTCCATATTGTTTTCCAGAAAGGCTGTACCAGCCGGCATTCCCACCAACAATGGATGAGTGTCCCCTTTTCCCCACACCCACGCCAGCACTTGTTGTTCTTGTTCTTTTGAATATGTGCCAGTCTCTGTGGTGTAAAGTGGTATCTCATTGTTGTTTTGATTTGCATCTCTCTGATGATTAGTGATGATGAGCATTTTTTCATATGTTTTTTGGCCATTCGAATTTCTTCCTTGCTGAAGTTTCTGTTCATTTCTTCTCCCCATTTTTTGATGGGGTTGTTTGTTTTCTTCTTGTAAAGTTCTACCAGTGCCTGATATATCCTGGATATTAACCCCTTATCAGATGAGTATTGGGTGAATATTCTTTCCCCATTCTGTGGACTGCTTTTGTATCTTAGTCACTGTTTCTTTTGAGGTGCAGAAGCTTTTTAGTTTCATGTAGTCCCATATATTTATCTTTTCTTCTAGTTGCTTTGTTAGAGATGTTTCATCTTTGAAGATGCCTTTAGCTTCAATGTCATGGAGGGTTTTTCCTATATTTTCTTCAATGTACTTTATGGATTCAAGTCTGATATTGAGATCTTTAATCCACTTTGATCTGATTTTTGTGCATGGTGTTAGACACAGGTCCAAATTCATTTTTTTACATGTCGCTGCCCAGTTTTCCCAACACCACTTATTGAAGAGTGAACATATTTCTTAATTGGAGAGATAATACATTATCCTTCATTTCCAATGTGGTGCACAGAATGCTTAATTTGATTTAATTTGTTTATCTTGCCTCCATTTGTTTGGCCAGTGGTTTGAAACATTGGAGATGTCTCATATTCAATATTGTGAAAGGTTCTATCTATATTTCGTCAACATAATTTATGGATTTTGTTCTAATATTAGACCTATAATTAATTTTGATATGCCAAAAACCAGTAACAATTATGAATGGACCTCATTCTCATAACCTGAAGGAATGGTTTGAGGCTCTTCCTGTTTCTGGAGCAAGCAGATGCCCGGGGTACACTTGCTTGCAACAGGTTGTATGGAGATGTTACTGGTGCCTATTCGAGCAAATCAATGAACAATGGGAAGACTAGTCATATAAGTGATACAATTAATTTTGAATTGACATTTATGTGTGGTTTGAGAAAGGGTATAAGTTAATTTTTAAAATATCTGACTAAACTGTTTAGCAAGCAAAATTTCTTAAGAGGCAGTTTTATTTTTTGTATTACACTTCATGCCCTTAGCTCCTGTCAAAGGTTAAAGGTTAAAGGGTAGAAGATCCTGAAGATCAATATATCTGGGTTTGTGATATATATATATATATATATATACACACACATATAAATGTACATACATGTATATGTATGCATATATTTATATAAATATACATACATATATATGTATGTATATTTTTCTTTTTGGCTCCTAACCTGACAATGCTCAGTGGTTACTCCTGGCTCTGCACTCAGGAATTATTCCTGGAAGTGTTCAGGGGACCAGATGGGATGCCAGGGATCAAACCCAGGTCAGCCGTGTTCAAAGCAAATGCCCTATACACTGTGCTATCACTCTGGTCCCAGTATTACTTCATATGGAGACTGAACACATGTTACTCTGAGTTAAGTAATAAACAATTTTGGTTTGTATGGCTTCATTTATAATTCTCACAGTTTTCCTAAATTTATCCGGTATATCTTCACACTATCAAGGCATTCAGATACAACTTTCTGTAACTTATAACACCTATTACTAGCTTCATTTTTGCCTAAATAGCTCACAACTTCACATGTTAATCTTTGATTACTATACAATTATACATGCACTTACATGTATATAAGTATATATGACTATAAACATTAATATAGATATAAATGTAGCTATAGCTTTTCACCTGTCTTAAGTAAAATCAGTTAAACATATATGTACTAACAAGGATTCCTCAAGTACTCTCTCCTTGGAAAGTATGCAACTTTTAAAAGTCAGACTAGTTTTCTTTTTCCAGCAGGCAATAAAACTAAGAATGAAAGACTTCTCCCTCAAACTAATGTGCTTTTTGTGTCTTTAAAGTGAAGATGTGATGTTTTTAAAAGGTTGTTGCAAAACAATTTTTCTTTCTTGCTGCTATGTGCTTTTTTGGTATAGTATTTACAAGGAAAAATACATAATTGATGCATAAAATATTTTATTTAATTAGAAAAATATAAAATGTTTCAATAAAACAATATGTTATCTGCTTATTTGTATATTGATAAAATCCACTCAAAAATACTTTTTGTGTCTCCAAATCTTAGGTATAAATATAGTAAGACCTATTATAAATTTGATGATTTTTAAGCCAAGGTAAGATAAGATACTCCAAAAACTTAATTTTACAGAAACTTGTTTAAAATAGTTGGTTTTGCAAGACATACCAACTATCAGAATTTATATTAAAAAAAGTAGTTAAAAAACCTGGAAGCAAAGTCTCTACCCTTGCTAAGGATTTGCTTTGATAGAAAATTTATGTATTATACATATGTTATCATGCACATATAATTATCCAGATATTATTTCAGTTCAATAAGATACTTACTGATTATTTATATTATCCACAAAACCGAAAATATTTTTTGGAGGTCAGACTTTTAAAAAAAAATAATGGCAGATTTCCCCTTTATATTGAACTAATAAATGCCCAATCAGAACATCACAGTCTTAAATATTTATGATCAAAATGTGTCATTATGTTCATTAGAAAGCCTTTTGATGAATTCCATCAGGTTCTTTTTTAAAGTGAAATTATTCCTTCAACTCTCTGTAAACTAACTGCACTTTCAATTAAAGAAAATTACATGGAGCATATTGTTGTTTCTTCCTTTCCATGAAGGCAAATAACAGAAAATGACAAATTGCATTTACAAGTGCTCTCAAGTAAGAAAGATCGAATTAAGTTGTAACCAGCTGGTATAAAGACAGCATCATGCAATCCTGTAGAGGAACTGGGCAAACGGATGGGGTTTGTGTCTGTCAGATGAAGAGTTCTATTTTCCAAAGTCTGTGGCAAAATGATTTCCATAATTATCATATTGGTCCAATTTTTTTGCCTTATTTTTGGGGTCACACTGGCAATGCTCAGGGGTTTCACCTGGCTCTTCACTCAGGAATTACTCCTGGTGGTTCTCGGGAGACCATATGGGATGCTGGGGATGGAACGCAGGCTGGCACAAGCCGGCCCTGTGCAAGGCAAATGCCCTACCGCTGTGCTATCACTCCGGCCCCGGGCCAAAATTTTAAATATTCTAAACCCCCTGCACCTCAAGGTATCACAGTTGTGACTATGGTGCCCAGCTGCATTGGCAGTTTACAGACAGGAGTCAGGCTTGTCCTGACCCAGGGCTCTGCCCCATGGGCCCTAGATGGTTGATGGTCTAACATAGAAAAAGACTGGGTCCCCATTGGGATGAGCCCAGAGCCAGCCAGAGTCTGGCAAGCTACCTGTGGTGTATTTCATATGCCCAAAATGGTAACAATAATGGACCTCATTCCCAATGAATGGAGATATTGCTGGTGCCCGATTGAGCAAATTGATGAACAACTGAAGGACAAGTGATACAAGTGATACAAGTGATTCTCAATCCAATTGCACCAATTCTCAGCTAGGTGTTCTTCAACAAACTTCCTATCCTATCTGATGATAGCATCTTCCTCTGAAGTTGGAAAATCATATATGCATTTTTAAACGTTTTCCCAAGAAATATGATAAATTAATTATTATCTAATATATGAACATGAAATAAATTATAGCTCTTTTTTCTTAATTCTAATTAAGGTAATGTACTAGGAGTACAGTGTAAAGTAATCAAATTTTATTCTAGATGAAAGGCATTACTTAGAATGAAATTTCCTTTCTTCTCCTTACCTTCCTTTATTCCTTCTAAAAATAGTTAGACAGTTTCCAAAAGAATGAGAAAATAATGTAGTTTTCAAAAGAACTTCAGACATCTTGTTTTAATGTGCTTAGCTCATTTAAGTTATTTTATTTGAAATAAATAATACAGCTACTTGCTTATTTATCTGAAGTTAGTTTGGTTTAGTTGTGAATTATTCCCAATAATTCACATGTATTTTTAATGAACTTCCAATCTAAATCTCCCACAGTCACATTTCATAAAAATCATCATCTATGTATTTCTTAACGACCAAGCCTAGGAGTTATCTTTTTTCCTTTCCTTATCTTTTCTCAGCTCTTGAAGCCTAACACAAATCAAATTGACCTTCCAAAGATATCTGAAATATGTCCCCCTTCACTTCAACTCCATAAAAAAATCTCAAAACCCACCGTCATGCCATCCTAGTTTAATCATGCTTTTATTCATCATCATTTCTTCCTACTTTACAAAGGAAATATTCCAAAATATCTTTATTCCATTAGTATATTAACCACAAGAAACTATAAGTAATACTTTGAAAATGTAGATCATGGAACTCACTACTTTAATATCATCAGTTTTTCTCTATATTTTGAAAGTGAAGTTTACATATTTTGTTTCCTACTTGATCTGCCTGTCTAGCTTTTTGAACCTAAACTCATAGACTGCCTAACTATTGCTCAGAAGTCTTAAGCAATTTCTAAAAGCTAGCTATATGCAAGAGAATTTGCTCTTCCTCAGACTTTTCTTTATCTTCAAAAACCCAGTTTCCTTTGACATTCAATCTGAGCTTAAATGATACCTCTTTGGTAGGGTTTTCCTCCACCAGTCAATCTAAAGAAACCACTCTGAATCTGTTGAGTTCATCACAGAGTTTGGATTATCTGCCTATTGTTTGTCATTCTGAGTAATTGTTTGTGGTTGCTTTGTTCTTTACACATTGTCCCCCCACTCCCTTTCCCCCACCCCTTACCCTTTTAACTGCCACCTAGAAGCCAAGCTCCATGAAAAATAATGGTAACAAATCCTCAACAAATGCTTATTATTCATTATTCAGTTATTATTTAGTTAGTTATTCAGTTATTATTCCTTTCATTGGTTTATTTGACAAATGCTGAATAAACCAATGAAAGGAATAATAATTGAATAATTGTTTTATTCTTTCTGTAACTGTTAGGTCATTTGAAACCTAGACTTTATTACCCCTCAGTGTATTTAATAAAAATATTTCACTCATATTTAGAAAAAAGAGATTTTATTTTTCTTCTTTTTGGTTGAATGAGGGATTATGTCTGGCCACAACAGACTGGTCAGTACTTACATGAGTCTCTGTGCTCAGAGATTGTTCTTTGTGGTGTTTGTGGGACCATTTGCAGTGCAGGTGGATGTAGGCCAAGTTCATAACCTTTGTACTATCACTCTGGTCAAGAATTTATTTTTTCTTTGCAGTTAAGTGTACCACCTGTCCTTTATTTCTAAGAAAGGAATTTAAATGTGACAGTGTTCCTTTGTTTTCAGTCTTTGCTGGTGTGCTACCTGGATTAGATATATGATTTTATTCTGTTCTAAAGTTGTTTATCAGAAAACTATGCGTAGTAATGCATAAAATAGCTTTCCATTTTATTAAGCTAACAGGTTTATATGATATAAATGTTTATGTTTCAAGGTAAATGTTAACATGATACACCTTTCATCAGAGTTTCTGTCTTACCCACTATGTTCTAAGAAACCTCCCCTTTCCACCATTCATTCATTCACCCCAAGCCAACTGCAAGTCTCTCGAAGAGTCTAAATATTTTTTCCAATGGACACTGTTTGCTTGATTTGTTCTAAAATATGGTTTTGTGGTAAATGACCTATGAGTATATCTACTATTATTTAGAGATATTTTGATACATTTCACTATAATTTCCTGTTCTGAATGAAATATAGCAATTTATAAGCACTACTATATTCAAGAATTGTAAAGGAAATTTGGATTATTTATTTTGAAAGGTAGTCATATAATTTTAGTCTGAAGACATTTTAGAAATCATTTAGGCTCCTTTTCTTTTCTGTAAGGTGACTTTTCAGGACATACCTTGTGGCATTCAGGAGCTATTTATGGGTTTGTGCTCGGGAGCCCCTAATACTGTTTGTTGGAATATATGCATTTCTTGGGATCAAACTGGGGTTGGCCCCATGTAAAGTAATTATGTGCCTTACTTTTAACACATCTGCTATCCTGCTATCTCACAGGCCTCATGCTTTATTTGGTAGATATTTTAATATTTACACATATTAACCTACAAGATGGTCAGAATTCCTTGTCAAGGCCCTGAAGGAACAGTTTGAGGCTCTTCATATTCCTGAATCAACCAGATGCCATTGGGCTACATTGGCATGTGATAGGGTACAATGGAAATGTTACTGGCGCCTGCTCGAGCAAATAGATGAATAACAGGATTCAAGTGATCAAGTGATTAATTT
This sequence comes from Cryptotis parvus, assembly GCA_021461705.1. Lineage (NCBI taxonomy): Eukaryota > Metazoa > Chordata > Mammalia > Eulipotyphla > Soricidae > Cryptotis > Cryptotis parvus. The sequence continues at coordinate 47,000 of JAJIBD010026312.1, forward strand.
ACATATATTACATGATCTCTTTATATACATATTTCTTGTTTTTAGTTTCTTTATGTGCCATATCTGGCAGTGCTTAGGACTTACTTCTGACTTTTCATTCAGGAATCACTCTTGGCAGGGCCCTGGGGACCATATGTGACACAAGGGATTAAACTTGGGTTCGTCACAGGCAAGGGAAATGCCTTAACTGGTGCATTATTATTCTAGCCCTAATTTCCTTATTAGGAATTAAACTTGAGAAGTTACTGGCTCATCTTATATTTGAAGGGCATTTCTTTTTTTTTTTTATTTTTACAATTACAAAGATATACAATTAAAAAGTTCATATTTGGGATTTGCACCCATCCCGCCTCCAGTGCCCATCTCCCACCACCAACGTCCCGGGTCCCCCCGCCCAGCCCTCCTCCATGGCAGGTTCTTTATTTCTTTCCATTTCTCTCTCTTTCTCTTTTCCTTCCCTCCAGACTATGGATTACAGAACATACATTAAAGGGTTGTCATGTGTATCTTTTTGCCTCTATTTAATGCTCAGTTCTAGGTTGGCATTAGTACCCTCGACAACTGTTAGCACACTGTTCCATTTTCTGTCTTACCTAGCCTCTGACTCCCACTCGTTTGTGATAATTTCCACGTTTGACAAGACCTCCTGATGTATGTTTCACTTGACCTTGGATATTGGTATCATAATATGTACATATATATTTATGTTATGCAGATAAATGCAGTCATTCTGTAACTGTCTCTCTCCTTCTGGCTAATTTTGCTCAACATAAACTTCTCCATGTCCATCCATTTATAGGCAAATTTTATAACTTCATTTTTCCTAACAGCTGCATAGTATTCCATTGTTTAGATGTACCAAAGCTTTTTTATTCACAATAGCCAGAAACTGGAAGCAACCAGAGTGCCCAAAAATCGATGACTGAAGGGCATTTCTTATCATTCTATTTAGTAACTTCTTATTTAAATTTATGATTAAATTCCCCAAAGCTGTAGAACTAACCAACCAAATACTAGAGCTATAAATAGGAAAAAAGATGATTAAAGAGTTGATCCGAACACAAATAATAAAAAACAACCATTCATAGCTATATATGTATTAATATAAACTAATAAGGGTTGCATTACATAGGGCTAACTCTATTAAACTGTATCATCTCAAATGTTATCAACTTTATCTTTCTATAAGAACAGTGCTATTTTCTTCTGGAACAGGTTTCAATTCACATTTTCAGGTGAAAGTTTGACCAATTTCTAAGTTTTCAAGTGAGATCTGAAAAAGGTTTGAAATTAATAAAATCGAGATTTGTTATTTTTGTTATTGTTTGCAACTAATGAATCACCCTTCATTCACAGCCCTCTGTCTCTTACTCGCCAGCCCTGGGGTTTGTATTGTCAATGAAATATTGTTCTTCTCTTTTCTGTATGCCCTTTGCATGTTTTTATGCTAGAGCAAGAGCCTTTTGTATAGACAGAGGAAGACAGTTAACACTATGCATTTGTGATATAGGTGTTTATTATCTCTGAAATGGTTTCTCCTGGAAATGCATCATGCTTTCTTATTTTAAACCTCAGTTGAACTTAATATGATTGTAGCTCCTTACACCCCAAAAGTATGGTCTCAACACAGGACTAGATAGACCTGGGTGTTGAGTAAGCTACTGTGGTCTTGACATGGGACAGTGTCCTGAGCAATAAAATAAGCTAAGAGTATTGTCATGGAACAAACTCTCATGACCCAAAATAAACCACTGACTAAGGACCCTCTTGGGGTTAGGAAAAAAACAGCATGGTCAGAAAGCTGTTGTCTGGTAAGATGTTTCTAGGAATCTTAATAATAATATTAATCCCAGGTGTAGATAAATGTCTGTAACTCCTACTATGTTTATGCAAAATGAATAGAAATATTATTATGGTTGTTTCCCAGCTAAGGAAAGGAAAAAATAATATACTAGGATTCTGCCTCTGTCCTGGGTAGATCTATAGCTCATGGGCAGGATCTATCTCTGGGGAGGAGTCCCTTGGTGGGGAGGAGCCCTATTCCTTCTCATTGTTTCAAGATCAAGGTCTGTTATCTCTTGCTATGCCTATGTTCCAACCTTTTGTAAGGTATATATTGAGAAGTCATGACTTGAGGATGTGTGAGGTGAGGTGGAATGAGAAATGATTGAGTAAAGATTAAAAGGAGAGACCTTCAGACTTTCAGGAACCTGTTGCCTTGTTCCTCTATTCATTGGTTGGGGGTAACAGCTGTCATCCCGGAATGTGGCCAGGGACTCCACTGTACCCAACGTATGTTGGGGGACCCTGATGAGCCCCAACAGCTAATGTTATCAATTTTTTTTTCTTCTCATGACAAATTAAATTACCTGTGTGGTCCTATAGTTTTAAAAAATATTGATATGTAATTCTAAATTATTTTGCATTAGTTCTATGAGGCTGCCCCTCAAGGTGTTATGGTATGGCTGCAGTGCCTGACTGCGTAGACAGGTGGCAGACAGGAGACAGGCTTGTCTACACCCAGGGCTCTGCCCTGTGGGCCCTGGATGGTTGGTGGTCTAACATAGAAAAAGACTGGGTCCCCTGGGATGAACCGAAGCCACGACAGAGCCTGGCAAGCTACCCATGGTGTATTCAATATGCCAAAAACAGTAACAATAATGGACCTCATTCCCAATGAATGGAGATGTTTCTGGTGCCCACTCCAGCAAATAGATGAACAATGGGAAGACAAATGACAAATGACAAGTGACAAGTCCTATGAGAAAAGGACATGTTACAGGTGGCCAAAGTAGAGAGAATAAAAAAAGTAGAGTGGCTAAAAGAGAATAGGGGCATTTTCCCCATCTGTCAATAGCATATCATTTACTAATATTTATATTATTACTATTATGGTTCTCAAAGTATTTAATATGTCTGAACACTATGTAGACAAAAGTAAGTTATATTCTGATAGTAGACACATAAACCTCAATTAAATAAGTGACAACCAAGAGTGTCAGTGTCATTGAGCTACTAAAATCTGGTTAGGGGTTTGAGTTGTAAGTTGTTTATTATAACTTACCTTGCATGTGGCCTACCATGTTCCATCCTCACCACCATATATGCGCCCCCCCCAGCCTTCTATAAATGATCTCTGAACACAGAGCCAGGAGTAAGTCCTGAGTACCAAAATAGTGATTTTTCTATTTTAAATGGCAACTCAGATCTTCCTAGTGTTTCTAGATTCAGGAAGTTGTCAAGTGTTGCACTGAGAAAATGCATGTTTTAGAAAAACTATGTTTAGGTATGTGTTATAATGCTTTTATGGGTAAGTTGATTATTTGAAAACAAATTGTTGGTATATAGCCAAGAACCACCAAGCTTAATGAAGAAATAGGAAAAGGCTAAAACTCCAACTATAGGGAGTAAGAGAACTAAGTAGAAGTTAGTAAACTGGCTACTTACTGTGTGTTATATGACATAAGCTAATACCTAATTATAATTAATCAAATAATTGAATATATAGTATGCGTGTGCATACATTCAAACATGCACAGGGATGGATAGTCAGAGAGGATAATTGAAGGAATTAGCTCATGAAATTGCAAAAGCTTGATGTGTTCAAATTTCAGTGGGATTGGTCCAAAGGCTACAACGAGAAATGACAGAAATATAGTTGGAGTCCAAAGGTAGGATGCTAAAAGAATTTCCTCTTTGGGGATGGGTTGGTGACTCTTGATCTTTTTCTTTCTTTCTTTCTTTCTTTCTTTCTTTCTTTCTTTTCTTTCTTTCTTTCTTTCTTTCTTTCTTTTCTTTCTTTCTTTCTTTCTTTCTTTCTTTCTTTCTTTCTTTCTTTCTTTCTTTCTTTTCTTTCTTTCTTTCTTCTTTCCTTCCTTCCTTCCTTCTTCCTTCCTTTCTTTCTTTCTTTCTTTCTTTCTTTCTTTCTTTTCTTTCTTTCTTTCTTTCTTTCTTTCCTTTCCTTTCCTTCCTTCCTTCTTTCTTTCCTTTCTTTCTTTCTTTCTTTCTTTCTTTCTTTCTTTCTTTCCTTCCTTCTTTCCTTTCTTTCTTCCTTTCTTTCTTTCTTTCTTTCTTTCTTTCTTTCTTTCTTTCTTTCTTTCTTTCTTTCTTTCTTTCTTTCTTTCTTTTCTTTCTTTCTTTCTTTCTTTCTTTTCTTTCTTTCTTTCTTTCTTTCTTTCTTCCTTTCTTCCTTCCTTCCTTCCTTCCTTCCTTCCTTCCTTCCTTCCTTCCTTTTTCCTTCCTTCTTTTCTTTCTTTTTCTTTCTTTCTTTCTTTCTTTCTTTCTTTCTTTCTTTCTTTCTTTCTTTCTTTTCTTTCTTTCTTTCTTTCTTTCTTTTTTCCTTCCTTTCCTCCTTCCTTCCTTCCCTCCTTCCCTCCTTCCCTCCTTCCCTCCTTCCCTCCTTCTTCCTCCTTCCCTCCTTCCTTCCTTCCTTCCTTCCTTCCTTCCTTCCTTCCTTCCTTCCTTCCTTCCTTCCTTCCTTCCTTCCTTCCTTCCTTCCTTCCTTCCTTCCTTCCTTCCTTCCTTCCCTTCCTTCCTTCCTTCCTTCCTTCCTTTCTTTCTTTCTTTCTTTCTTTCACTTTTTCTTTGGGGCCACACCTGGCAATGCTCAGGGGTTACTCCTGGATCTGTACTCTGGAATTACTCCTGGTGGTGCTCAGGTCACCATATGGGATGCTGGGGGATTGAACCTGCGTTGACTGTGTTCAAGACAAATGCCCTACCAGCTGCGCTATCACTCCAGCCCCTTTTGTCATTTTAATTTTGTAATCATTTATTAACTTTACCCACATTGGGAGGGGGTGGTAATCTGCTTTACTCAGGATCCAGCATTTAAAATGTTAAACTCATCTGAAAATATTTTTATGAAAACATAATCATAATATTTGGCCTATGTATGAGCATTAGTTACCCTGGCCCATCAAAGATGACACATATAACAATCACAGGAACTAATATAAAGTTTTAGTGCACAATATTATTACAAAACCAAAAGCCAAAAATATCATGGTATTATCTAGGGTCATGAAAATACTTTTCTCAGCTAGGTATTGTTATGCAATTGATTATAAGTAACGCATAATGTTTAAATGTATTTAAACAAAAGTTCATAAAATACAAGTATGCACCAATGGCTCACAAAATGCACAGTATATTCTTTGTTTATGTTTTATAGAGGCAGTGGTTTGACATCTGAAAGTTTCGTGTTTGTGGACATCTTATGACTTAGCTTTTCTAAATAGCTAGAACTAAGTATTCTTGTATTTAACACTCAGATATACCTCATTAGATACACTTCAATGGAGATTCCCATATACCCTCTCATCGTTAATGGCTTGTATTCCTGGGTGCTTAAAATAGAAACACACATACACACATGCTAAAAGTGGTATGAGCTATCCTTTTCACTCTTGGCCCTTTTCTTTTACCTTAAAATCATGTTCTTCCACATTTCTTAACTCTTTGAAAGAGATCAATATCCAGTTAAAAAAGTTAAAATGCAGGAACTCTCATTAAGTCTTTCTTTTTCCTCAACACCAGCACCACAATAAATTGGTTTAACATTGTTATTTGCTGTGATTTTTTCATTCATTGTGGTTTACTTCTTTTGTTCACTACCTGTGTGATATACACTTCTTAATATCACTACATGTATGGTATAGAATTTTTTACTAAAATACTTTTCTATAGTTAGATGAAACTGACATAGAAAATCAGATTAAAAAAAGTATAGATGTTGTCACTGAGTATATGGAAACTGTTCTGTAAATTAACTCATTTGAATATCGGGTTACTTACCTACAAAATGTGAGATTTTAATTTTTCATTTTGGTTTCAGGGCCACAATGGATCATGCTCATGTTTTAGTCTTAACCCTGTGCTCACGGATCACTTCTATTAGTGCTCAGGAGATCATGTGGTGTCATGGATTGAGCTGGAACATTTGTATGCATGCACACTTCTTTAACCTCTGAACCATCTCTCTTATCTCGAAATGTGGTTTAAAAATTATCTAGAACATATTTTTTGTGGATTTCATTTTAATAATCTAATGAATATGCACAGCTATAATGATTACTTGTTATTAAAGAAATGGTTATTTTCCTTGTTATTTTTTCATTGAGTTATGGTTTGCATCAATATGTAACTGTATCAATGTTATTGTTTTAGGCTTGTTATGAAACTGTACCACACCCACCACCAGAGTTACAATATCCTTCCATCATTGCTCTAGGGTCCCTTCCCATCCTTTCCCAATCCTCCATTTGCAGCCTCAGTTCTCAGTTCTGTTAGCAATATCTCAGGGTTTGTTTCTATTGTCTCTTGTGTATTCCCATGCTTTGTTTCTTTATACTCTGCCTGTGAAGGAAATCATCTGGTTTTGTCTCTCTCCTTCTTTAGCAGGACAATATGCAGATCCAGCCAAACTGAAGGAAGAGCAAAATTCATCTTTCCTCACACAGAGGAGTATTCTATTGTGTATATATGCCACAATGTTTTCTGCCCTCTTTGTCTTTTTTGCTGGGAACTTGGGTTGTCTCAAAATATTAGCTATGTAATTAGCACTCCAACAATCATAGGTGTGTATATATATTTGACGGTTTGCATTCTGTGATAGATATAAAGGAGTTATATTTCTGAGTCAATTAAAAAGTCCATTTCAATTTCCTTCTAAAGGTTACTGTATTGTATTGCATAAAGAACAGATCCAGGCAATAATCCTACCAACAGTAAGCTTGGTTCCTCTTTTTCACATATCCTCACCTGCTATAATTATTTAAATGCATTTTAAGTATAAAATATTCTTACTAGTGTGAGGTGGTATCTCATTTTCATTTTGAATTCTTTTTCCTGATAACCTGTGATAAATAACACTTGCATATACCTTTTGCCATCTGTTTGTCTATTCTGAGGACACATCTGTTCAACTCCTCTTTACATTTCTGACTATTTTTGTTGTTGGTTTTATTGTTGTTGAGACCACTGATAGATGTATGATATGAAAATATATTTCACCATTCTGTATGATGTCTTGATTTTTTAACCATTGTTTCTTTCATAATGCAGTTTTCTTTATAATCTAATTTTTTTTTCATTCCTTTTGTTAACTTTCTAGTAGTCCCATTTAAAAAATTCTTGTGATGTTACTATCATGGAGAGTTTTGTTTTGACTTTAAAGATTCAGGTATGATATAGAAGTATTCAATACATTTTAATTAATATTGTATGGTGTAAGATAGTGGTTCGTTCAGTTTCACTTTTCTTATAAGGTTTAGTACTAAGTTAAGGTTAACCTTTCATACAAGGTTAAGTTTCATATAAGGTTGAGGGATTACTTTGTTCCATTTAATTCACCTACCCACTGTTGAAAATTAACTGTCTACACACCTGAGGGTTGACTACTATGCTCTCAATTCTATTACATTACATTGTTCTGAAATTCTGTCTTTATTCCAATACTACACAATTTTGATTTTTATAACTATATAGAATAATTTAAAGTTGAGTAATGCCTTTGCCTTCTATCTTTTTTTTCTGAACTTCTTTGGCTATTCTGGGAGTTTTATAATTCTATACAAACAGACATATTTGTTAAAAATGATTATCTTATTTCTCTACATATTGGTCACATATAATATGCTAAAATGTTCAATAAATGCAGCATTTGGTTCATGTATTCACAAATTTTATAATTTATTTGTTAAAATTGTACTTAATTGGAATACTTAGAATCAGATTGCACTTTGCATAATTTTAACATTATCCTTTTTTTCACTTGATAAAATCTTTTGCAATTCTTGGAAAATTGAAATTTAACAATAATTGACAAAAAAGATAGAAAGTATATTTCATTTTGGTAGCATTATATTATACTGATCGGTAAGGTTTTTTTTCCCCTAGCAAATCCAGTTATCAACCTCTAGGCTTTCTTTCACTATTGAAATATACATTCAACATAAGAATGAAACAGTTCCATTTGTTTCTTATTTTCATCAACACACTGTAACTATCCCAGAGAATTGTGTCTTTAATTATTGTGCTTTATACCCAGGACAGACTGCAAGGAAGTAGGCACTAGGACAAAGCAAAGCAGGGAAGAATGTCTTTGAATTCAAATTTCAATCACATTGTTGTTTTAATCATAAGATTAAAGATGTGGACAAATAAGAGCTAAAGTGGAGCCTGGAGACAGTGAGAATGGGGTGTTTTGCAGATGTTTAAAAGTTACTGAGAATTACTGGGATATACCAAGAAACTATGCTTATTATCTCTATGTGAATGCCTCTAAAGCAGCATTACCCAGACATATGGAACAGGTTTTTCTCTCCCCAGAAAGAAATTAAAATTTACGAAGAGGAAGTAGCATGAGCAGACAGAGAATTCATTTATTATGTGGCTGCTGCAGACCATATTACTCAGGGAACAACACTGAGCAAGCCCCCACGCAAAAGTGGCTTTTAAAACCAACAACTCAGCCATATGTTTAAAGCATTTTAAATTTCCCCAGAGTTGAAATCTGAAATGCAACTGAGATCTCTTTAGTTAGTCCAAAGAGGTTTACAGTAACTTTAAAACAAACTTCTTACAGTCAAACTTTTTTAAGGACTCCAACTCTCCACCAAAGAGCACATATTATATTGTAAGTACCAAATCAGCAGAAATTATTATTAGTTAAGGTTTTTTTTTAATACCACCTAGCACATGAAAGAGTAATTAGTGCTATATTTTTTAGGTTAGATGGTGAGAATCAGAGGCTGTTTTAATGCAGGATCTTTTGTTTCTCCACAGAAAACATTCACAGATGAATTCTTTTCATGTGACTCAGTTATGAACCATTATCTCAAGAAAACAGTT